>WBMV01000702.1:922435-1042615 GCA_013396655.1 Campylorhamphus procurvoides | reverse complement strand
CCCATTTATCTTTGAAGTTTTTAATGAACAATGTTGGATCCTAGATTTCATGACTTAATTCAGTGTTCTTGCTTTTGTGTGTAATTAAGCTTCTCGCAGTAAGTTTGAATAGAGTTTTGTGGACTCTGTGAATATCTTGCTTTTTTAGGCTATGGCAGCTTTTTAGGCTATCTTAAGGGATATGCGTATATATTACTACATTGGCTTACAGTATTTTGTTAATCATGTTTGATAACAGAAGTAGTGTTCCATTCTTTGTAAATTTTATCTGACTAAAAATGGAAGAAACCTGAGGGAGTTATGTAACTTATGATATCTTATTTTCTCTGAATTGTTATCAGTGACTCTCAGGGCCAGTTAAAGTTTTTTCTGCACTTGTTGTATCATTCAATCTCCTATGAATGCAAATTTAATGCAGTCAGATGGTCGTGAACTCACAGCTTTTCTTACTGAAGGTTTTGGATCTCTGTGTCTAAATAGGACCCTTATTTTCAAAGTCCTGTAGAGATTTAATTGTTTTCAAAATATTTATCTTTTGGTCTAATTTAATTATAAGTGGCCACTTAGTTCAGAGTCCTTAGAGGAAGGAATGGTCTGTTTTTTAGCTTTTAGCAAAACAACAAACCAAAGTAAAACAAGGTAAAGTTGCTTTTCACTTGGAAACTCTTATAACTTAGGACATCTTGTCTCAAGAAAGCACTTATATTTACAGTTACACTTGTTGTTGCAGGAAGTGCAACTCTGCTAAGTAATTCAAGCTCAGGAGCAGTTTAGAAAAACAAGTGAATTGAAGGACTGTTGTGACCTGGTGGGGGTTTGATTGATGTAAGAAAATCCTTCCACTCCTAAGAGCTCTGCCTTTTGTGCAACAAATACTACACTAGGATGGAAATTATTTTAGTGTTTTGTGCAGGCATGACTGCATTATGTTGTGCGTTACATCATTTAAAATATACTTAATTATTCTAAAGCAAATCAACATTTTATGGCGTCCATTTTATGGAAAGCCTATAAAACTTAAGCAAGGCAACTATTCGTTCTATGACTTTATTTCAAACATCCTAATATAAATAATTATATTGCTTTTTTAGCTTTTTGTGGGGGTGTTTTTCATTTTCAAAAGATATACATTGTTTATAATATTTAATAAGACATTTTAAGAAAATCATATCTCCCAGTGATGCAGTTTTCCTTTCGTCAGCTTTAGTGAGGGGATATGTTAAATACAAGCAGATTTGGCAATCACATCAGGTTGTGTTGGTAACACACACAATAATGTTTCATCTTTGAAGTATTGCAGCCTGTTTTATTATTCATTTACCTGTCTTTTTTCATTTGGTTCTTTTTTTAGAAGGAATAGAGGATCAGTTCAAGTTAAGTTCATGCATCTCTGCTTCTTTTGAGAAATATTGACTAAAGAGAAGCATAAAACCACTAAACCAGCATTTAAGCAGAAGATGCAGAAAGCCATAGAACATTGGAAGCTGTCAATGGTGTAGTGGTGGTGTAGGTGTTGTGATGTACTTGTTTGGTCAGGTTGGGAGGGACATACAGAGTGAAGAGGGATCAGGGACTAAAGTGCTAGCAGGGAGTCTTAGAGATCCAGTTTTATCTCCTCTGTGGTTCACTCTTGTCCACAAACTGGGAAGATACAAATGTTCTCTTACCTTAGAAAAATAAAAATAAATTTAAAAAAACATGCATTGCTCAAGTAATCCAGTTAAAAAAAAAAAGGAAATGATGTTTTAGGTGGTTGCTGTCAAATATAGTGCAAAGGAGACCTTAGGTACTTTTTAAAGGAGGTTAGGGATGGTTTGCTCATTTCTGTGCCTGGAAATTTAAGCATACATAATCATTTCATGGCCCTTTTTTTCCCCATTCACTGGATCTATGGTAGAAGTAAAGCAGTAATGTGTAGTAATTTGCATATATGCAGTAGTGAGTATGAGAGGAAATCCTCAATGTATTGATAATAGTGTTTGCAGAGTTGAAGAAAGTATTCAGAGAAGACATATCCCACACCTAGAGAATATGGAAAGAAGAAAACTTTGAATTCAGTAAGCAAACAATGACCATTTTGTGAACTGAGGCAAGGGTCTACATAGAAGAAGACTTCAGTGACATTTGTAAAAGTTGCTTTGTTGGATGTAAACACAAGGAAATTGAATTAAAATCATAGAATGGTAGGAAAGACTTCTAAGATCACAGATTAAGGTGGAGTTTGGCACACACTGGTCTGTCAAAATTTTTCCTCCAAAACTTACTGCTATCTTTATTAAGTAAAAGGATTCCAGAATTTAATACAGATTGCTGAATGTCTGCAAAGACCTTTGGTATTCACCTTGTGCAGTTAAATCCTAGCACAACAGAATGTAAAGTCTTAAAGTGAGAAATATTGGTCAATCTTTACAGTTGGTTCTGCTGTCAGTTTGATCTGCAGTATATTAGAATGATAAATACATGGAATGACATCAAGTTGATTCTTGATTGTGTTCTGTAGCAGCTTTGTAGAGGATACATTTTATCAGACTTAAAAAAAAAAGGCAAGATCCCAAATGAATGGCTGGTGTCATCAGTACTGATGGTGGCACTTAATTTTGTGTTTCAGGAGCATTTGCATTAGTTAGTGAAAGCATGTTGCTATTCTTTGCTGCTTTATAATATGTTAATTAGTTGTGCTTAACTATATAGATCACTATTGGCTAAGCACATGGCAGGGCTGTAATTGAGTTTCTGCGAATTTTGGTACGAGATTTTTTCAAAAGAAATTAATCCTTAGTTCTGAAATGACACCCTTCTTCTCATGTACAGGAACTCTAGCTGTCACTTCTCCCTACAGAGTCATATATAGGGGAATGCATTTTCATGAGCAAGATGTGTAACACGTTTAGCAGTTTATTGTGAAACAAACCCAAACATTTTGCTTATTGATCAGAAACATGAATTATTCTCTAAGGTGGAAGCCATAGAGAGCAAGAGCAGTGCCATCAAAATTGTTGAAGTGTTTTGTAGATTCCTGAGGCACTACTGATGTTACTTTTTTTTTTTCCCCTCCCCCTCTTCTCACAAGGGAAAGCTATACTGAATTTCTGTATCAGGGAAGCTATACTGAATTCTTACAGGAAATTCATTAATAGTTTAACAGCTGTGTTTCTCTGTTGGAGAAAAACAAACAAACAAACAAATCAACATTTAGTAATATCTGGCCAAGATTTGAGGATGTGCTTAAAGCATGTGAGGATATTGGCTGAATTGATTCCAGAAGATGGCGGTTGCCAGGTGTTAAGTCTGCTGTGATCGTGGAAAGGCAAGCAATTTCTTCATTCAGTTAATTGCTTTGGAACAAACAAGATGCAGGATAAATGAGTGAGCTGTTTCTTTTTCCATGTGAAGTGATCACTGCCTATTGTCCTGACAGAGAAAGGCTGTGTTCTGAGTATTTCTTGTAAGGTTTTTGAGGTTTGAAAAATTCTTCTCTAGTATGTTGTTAATAGCTGCATAATGCAGGTCTGGATTTCAACATTGATTGTTAATACAAAGAAATGTCAAAACTTAAACCAACATACAATGTTTTTCTTAGACTTGAATGCACATTCCCAAGCAGTAAACTGATCATAAAGTATTTGATAAGAGACAATTTATAGAATTACGGCTTTATAAATCTTTTGTATATCTTTCTCATATGTACATGCAGTGATGATATGCTTGTTCTGAACCAAGAGTGTAGGTCAGAACTTGCTTCATATTCACAATTAACTTAAATAAATAAACCTTCTGTTACAGGAGTTTAATGTGAAAAAGTAGTTTTGTGCATACCTAGTGGTCATTGCAAATTGCTGGCATGGATGACTAGTTTGGCCCTGAAAAAGTTATGAGCTGTAGCCATGATAGTGATCTGCAGTGCTTTTTAAACTGAGTTTGGTACTAGATGTTAGGAAGGTCCTCCTTCACTCCTGTGATATTTATTAGAGTGAAAACCCTAATAAATGGAAGTATTTTCAAGACTTATCAAACCAAATACCTTGCTTTTCATAAAGCTTGGAGTTCATAGTACTTTTCTGTCAAATCAAGGGTATTTGTGCTGAAAAGGACACTCTGCTTCTTGCATTAGTCTGGCAATCTCTGAATCAGGAAAGGATTTCCTAGAATATGCGGGGAACGCTGGACAAAGTGAGTATTGTCAAACTGTTAAGTCTGCTAGAGGATTGGAGTGCACCTATAAATAGGAAACCAATCTGAAAAAAATACATTAAGATCTTGAGGAGAGAGGATCTTAGGCAAAAAATCTAGTTGGGCAATGCTGAAGAAAAATGACACATTTGGAATGTCAATTAAAGAAAAAGAAGGGTCAGAGGTGATAAAAGAAGAGGTCTGTTGGAGAGGTATGTTTTGTTTGAAGTCTAAAGATGAAGTTAGGCACTGGAAAATAGGAACTGGTGATGCTCTGAAATGTAGGTTGTGTTGGTTAAAGTTGCTTCTGGATTTATTTTATTCTGCTCCCTGGGGAAGAAATAATACATGTTAAGAGTTTTGAAGGGTGAAATATTTGCATTTATCACAGTCCCTGAGATTCTTCAGCTGATTACGATCAAGTATTGGAAGGGGCAAGGGAAAGGAGAAGGGCAGGGAGAAGCCTCAATGCCCATTCATACACAGCTACATCTTTATAGGTGTAGCTATACACTTGGTTCTTTTATTTTGTAAAGCAATATATAAAATCTTTCAGTTTACCATGAATCACTCTGAAGCTTTATCTGAATGGCAAAAATTCTGTGTAACTCTGTAAGCTTCAAAATAGGATCCTGTATGTGCATTTGCTTTTGATTTTCCTGGAGAGTCCATAACTCACAATCTGGACACTGTGCTCATATATAACCTCTCTATCAAAAATAGTGCTTGTCCTGCAGTAGTTGTAGCTTTTTAGATAGCTGATTTTGGAATTAAATGCATAGAAATATATAACATGTGGCATTGAGATGTAACTGTGTTAGGCAAAACAATTGGAGTTAAGTGTGTACTTGTATGCACCAATATTAAAAATATTATTATATGGTGATTTTCAAAAAAACTGGAAATGGATTTGTTTTTTAATTCAGTTTATAGGAAAGTGAAAAATAGGTCATGTAAAAAGAAAAGAAGCAAATAAGATAAATGTTTAATATTGAAGGTCAGGAAAACCACTAAGTAGCATAGAGCATTTTTGAATTTCAAACTCATTATTTTTTACAAAATAACCTTGAATAAAATTATCCTAAGGAGACTATCCTATACTTTCTGATCCGATCTACTCAAATGAAGGCTTTTTGTCCATCTGAAAACCTATTTTATGGCAGTTGGAGGAGGAATACTGATATTAAGGATAGTGATTCCACTTTTTGTGTGCTACTAATCCACGGCAGAAAGAGTTCACTCTGAGATTTCCCCTTGAAAACAGTGTAAGACTACAACGAAGCAAAGGATTTCCAGTTCTAGATTACATTACAAGCATGACTTCTTGAAGCAGTATCAGAATTAGAGGGGCACATCCAGTGAATGATGCCACAAACCAGCTCTTTTTTGTTGCTCTGAGCCTAAAAATGCATTATAAATCATGAACACTGCATATAACAAAGACGTTTCTCATTGTTGTATTACAAATTTACCATTAAAATAAAAGACTCCACCTACTTCAAATAGCCTTTAAAACACTAAAAGGAATTTGTTTTAGCTCAAGCTTATGACTCCAGAGGCCATCACATTCCTGTATTCCAAATAACAGCTGAGAGAAAATGTAGTGTTTTTCACTCTACAGAGAAAATTTTAAAAAAAGAAGGGAGTGGAGAATGTCTTAAAGAGTTTCTTCTTGATACTACCTTTGCCAAAGAAAAGCATGGCATAAGATCAAAGGAGGAATATGAGCTTAGGAAACATGTTTATTAAGTTTTAAAGTTTTTAATTAATTAATATTTTCCTTTACTAAAGGAGTCGAAGTCTCTGCACCAGGAAATGTAGAAAAATTGACTTTGTTTTTTAAAAGTTCCAATCATTACTTATAGCTATCTTCACCTTTTCTCTGCTGAGCAAGACATTAGCCATTCTTAACATTATATTCTGTGGTTCTCCCCCACAAAATTAAAACAACTGCTATCTGACATCACATAAATGTAGCTTTTGCAGAAGAGTACCACAGTGGACTACAGCTGTCCTGTTTTTCTTAGCTTCCCATAAATTCAAAATGTTCTCTTTGTTCAAAAACATTGGAGAATCACCAAGTATGTGAGGATCCTCAAAGCCTAATTAGGATACTTTCTTCCTATTAACTGTGTCATCAGTTTTCTGTCTTTAAAGATTGCTCTGTTAACCCTGTTAGTGGTTGTCAGTTTGATACGAAGAATGACAGAAAAAAAAGAGCAGAAGAACAAGTGACAGTATAGAATGCCATGTTGCTTGACCTCTAGGATGAGTTTTTATTACTGAGTTTAGGAGATTTATTATGTATCCATTCAATTAAGATGAAGACTCAGGGAGAAGAAGAACAGTAAAAATTGAAAATGAAGCTTGGAGATTTGGGATACCCCTTTTCCTGAATTGTAAATGTTGGCAATTAAAGTGTCAGACAGCCTTGATAAATTACTTTGTCTGTGTTCATAATGAGGCTACTTAATGAAAATTTGAATTATTTTGGAAAAAAACAGGGAGAAATGGAACAACCAAACATGAAAACTGGTGTGTGTGAATGATGATTTTATTACACCTTTCATCACAGGTTCACTTTAGAACTTGTATTGATAATTGTCTAGAAAGGAAAACTCTGCCTAGATATGCGCAGTCAGGGACAATTCTACTTCTGCACTAAATTTAGATTTTTCTTACCTTTTTTTTTTTTAAATTCAAATATATGAATCATCATCCTTATTTCCTGCATTTGTTATTTTTTGGAACAAACTAATTTTCTTTGGGCTATTTCATATTTTTTCTGATTCATTTGTTTTTCTGCTTAATTTTTCCCTCTTTTTTTATCAATTGAAGACTTTCTAAATATAAGTAACCCATTGCTTCTCTGTAGAAGCTTTATCAGCAAAGCTGCATTCCCTAAGAGTGGGTCTTTACACCTGTAGAGCTAGTGGTGCATCTCATGAGTTCAGATATTTGATCCTGTAATATAGAATAAGTCAGCAGAGTCCATATGCCCTTTTTTTTCCATTTTAGTGAGTAATGTTAAAAAAACTTTTAAATCTCTATAGACTCACAGTTCAGAACTGTTAAATATAATGAACAATAATAATTTCTTTTTGCACACGGTTAGACTTACAATCTTGAAACTGCAGAGAGAACTGCTTTTACCTTTTAATCCTAACTGCAAATGTGTTATATTCCTATTACAGTATTCTCTACAGAATTTCTGCTTGAAAAGTTCTCAGATGATGTGGTATATGATTTTTCAGCTGCCTGGCCTGAAGGTGCAATTCAGTGTACCTAAAATGAGGAATCTAAGTTCCTCATCTTTTTAATAATTGGAGATATAGGCCTGGATGATTAAAAATAGATGAGAGAGATGCATTCATTTGGACACAGTAAATTTTGAGTGTTTTAAGTCTAATTTTGGTGTATGTGTGACTGAAATAAGCATTTATGCTCTCTACTTCATGAGATGCATTTGTTTTTACATTAGCTGTACTAATGAGAACTAAGCAGTGTGCACAGTGAAAAAAAGAGTTAATTATATTTGTGGTGTAAATATAGAATTGGCACTGATGTAACTGAATTGTTTGCTAAGGCTGATTTGCCTTAATCTGTGTAGCAAGCTTGTATGACCGTGGTTCAATCAGTTAAGGAGTGTGCAATATCCATTTAGCTTAGCTTGACTTCCAAACCAATTTTCTCACATTTAACAGAATGCACTAGAGGCCAGCTCTGATATAAATAAGTCAATGTGCAAACCAGTTTAGCTAAATTGGTGCAATTTCTCTGTGATTTCTGTAAAGGCCACTTGTGGTATTAGGGTATTCTGACCCTGATATTCTAGGAAGCCACTGGTTCCTGCCTGGAGCTATCAGTTTTGGTCCTGGATGCTTGAGATGTCTGAAGTACACTTGCTTCCATTATGCAATGCTTTTCTTGAAATTAAAGTATTTGAGTGAAATGAGATTGAACCAAGACTCAGTTACACAGCTACTTGCTTCTGTCATACTCACTGCTTATGTTTAGTACTTTTCTTTTTTCAATCCTTACTTTAGCCTCTTCCAGCTATAAATTCCGTACATGTGCAGACTGTTGTTGCCATATGTATGCATGTAATATGGCCTGTGTACATTTTAGATAGTGTACCAGGAGCCCTGGTATCCGTCCTGGACTTCCTTAGTTGTTCCTGCAGTAGGGACAGTAATGAGTTCCCAGTGCAATTCACTGTCAAGTTTGTGACCTCATCAAAGTCTGGTGTATTTTTACAGAGCTTGAATATTTTGGGTCTTTTCATCACGTCAGTAAAATCATCTTAATTCCATTCTAGCCTGTCTTATTAATGTTAATGTGGAAGAACTGTGATAGCTTCCAGCATACTTTATTACAATTTATAACATCATGTAACCACCAAGTGATGTTTTTTCATTCTTTCTATTTGTGCTGAATTCTGTCCTTATTTGCTGTGCCCCTCAAGTGCACAGCAGAGCGATTAAATGCTCTTGGGATGTGCTCTGGTTGCAAGAACCCTGTTAAAGCAGACCTATAAATCTGTTACTTCAATATTAGTGATTTCCATTCCTCTTGGCACACCCCACATTCTGTACTTCTAAGCTGGGAAGCCGAGGCTGGGATGGCTGCGCCACATGGGAGGATATACATGAGGCTGGGATGTGCTTAGAATCAGCAGAGAAGTTCTTGTAGGAAGTAGCAGGCCTGTGTTTTTGTGGTGAATTGCACGTAGGAGGATTGGTGGGTGAGGTCTATTCATCCTCTGCCATGTGAGGCAGTGAGAACAGAACTGTCACGGACAGCTGCCTGGGTCGACCTGGGGAAGTCCCTGCAGGTGCAGCCTTGTTTTTGTCTTTCAGGCATTTTTTGGTGATAGAACAAGGGACAGACCAGAACACCAGCAACTATAAAAACTGTTTTTCTACATGAAAGAATAGGTGGCAATCACAATCAAAATGGATGACAGCATGTTTTTGTTTTAAAAGGTATGTAAATAATCTCTGTTCAAAGGGAAAGTAAATCAGGGGCTCAGCAGGAAGCCTCAGAGGAGGCTGCAGTAGGCACACCTGCTCAACAGTGCTGAAGTGAAATTCACGTGGAAGGCACAATGTGCCATGCAGTGTTATGGTAGCTCTGTTTAGTTTATTTTATGAAGCTGAACAAATTCCATAACTGTAATTCTAGTTTTACTGGTTTTATTTTTGGTAGAAGCTAGTGTGGACTGTGAATTGCTTTTATTTGGGACTACTGTGAATTACTTTGTGCTGAAAGGTTTTTCCTTTTTTGGATTATACCTATTGTAGCTCTGTGGGAAGCAAAAATATTATTGTAACTTGGAAAGTCATTGAGAAAATGAAAGGAACAGATTCCGTGATGAAATGAAGAGTAATATGGTGATGCTGTAAAGACCGCCTTGGTTTCCTCATTACATCTTAAGCTACCTTCTCAACACTGTTGTGGGCATCACAGTGATTTGTAACTGTCCAAGCTGACTTTTTATTGAGGTTGACTAATGCATGCGTTGGTCTTTATGGACAGTTTGCTGCAACGTGATGTTCAGCAGTGTCAAAGAGGCTAAAGTACAAATACAGACTTCCTGTCAAAGGCCAAGGGCTGCCCTCCAAATGTTGGTGGAACAAATAAAGCAGTGTGGAAAAAGTGCTTCTAAAGGACAGCTCACTGTTGTATTTTTGGGAGCCAGAAGCCCACTCTATTCTCTTAACTGCAGCTAATGATTTCACCAATTTCAGAGAAAGATAACTTCCGGTTCACTAGAAAGAGATAGATTGTCTAAATGTCATTGGAAATGTTATCAATATGAAAAAACCTCTACCTTTGCTTTAAATTTCAAAGCAATTCTTCCCAGTGGGACCCTAACCTGTTTGTGTGGTGCTCAACATATTTTTTTCACACTTGTATAATAGCTTCCAGCAGATGAGTAGGGTTGTGAGAACCAGAAGTTTCACTGCTTTACTGCCTGGTGGATGCTCATGTGCTGCATTAACCTTATATTGATATTTTTCTTTAATTAAGTTTGTTCCTAAGTAAAGTAGGATTTATTATCTTTTTGAATGTTTATAAACACTGCAGGGTCTGACTTAGTGGATAAATTTATGTTTCATGATTTTGACCTCTGAGTCACTTCCAGGGTTTGGCTGTTGCAGAGCTTAGGTTTAAATCTGGATCCAGAGTAATGTTTTCTTTAGTCAGGAGCCGGGAAAAGTAAACAGTAATGTGAGGAGGCATGAACTGTCTCCTTTACCTCAGTGAATGCTGAAGCCAGTTTCTGACCACATGGATACCAACATGGTTAACCCTTTTAAGTGATAAACACATTAAAAAAAGATAATCTTACTTTTCTGTTTATTTATGTAATCTTGTAAAAAATGTGAAATCCATTAGCTTGAAAAAATTGTGGTTTAAGGACTAGGATTAAAACTAAATATTCAATAGACTGGTATCCTTTCACTTACTAACTTGTGAAATTCTAACGTTATTAAGACAACACTATAGAGCTTATATGGCTTTTGTTATATGGTTTGTAAGGTTTTTTCATTTTTATGTACAACATGGTAGTCTTAGCAGGCAAAATCTGTATTTTCAATTGCAGTTGTACAGCTGTATAATTATTTTGTAGTGACTCCCTTTCAATAATAGCTGACAAAAAAAAAAGAAAAGTAAAAAAATACCTGTTTATATTAGTCTGGGCTCTAAACACACCACAGTACGCCTTCCTCCTGAGATTACACAAACTGCTTGAGCTTTGCCAGTACATTATTGCCCTCCTTCTCCCAGTGCACCCCTTCTGAGAGGCTCTCCAGGGCCAACAGCAGAATTCCACCTTGTAACAAGTTGGTAGCTGCCATCGAGGAACAGGAGTAGTTGATGCTGTTTTTCATCCCAAAGCATTGGTGTGAGTGGGCCAGGCTCATTGCATCATCTGCGTTAATCATTTGACGCATAAATTACTCTTGAGTATCATCTTTTCACTGGTTGTCTTGGTCAAGTTCTCAAGTGTCCTTGAACTGCTCTGAACTGATGACTGAAAACAACGTATTTGGGGAAAGATGGAAAACCAGGGAAGGTAATGACTTACTGTGATTGAGTCTTCTACATATGCGAGTATAGCTTTTTCTTCATAACCATTGTTCTTCTAAGTGTGTTTGTTTTCATTATGGAGCAAAGATAGGAAGATGTGGGCTAATGGAGTCTGTCCGGATCACTAAACTGGTGAGAAATTTAGAAATGATGGCCTGTGGGGAGGAATGCAATATAAGGCTGTTTGCATTAAGGAAAACATAGAAAGAGGTAAGAGACCTCAAATAGCCTGCTATAAGGAAAAGGATAAGCTTTTCCAGTGTCCATACCAAGGAGACCAAAACATATCAGGATTAAATTGGAGGTAGAAGGATTTAGTATAGTTTGGTTTAATTTTGGTTAAGTGCTTTAGCCGAAAGAGTTTTGATGATACTGAGCTGAAGTCATAAACATGAGACATTAAGCCTTCCTTTGTTCCTGTCTCCTTTTGTCTTTCCAAATTCTGTGGAGTTGCCAACAGTCTTTAGGATTTAAAGTTCAAATTGTAGTTCTGTAACTAGAGAGTTAGATAATAGCAAATAATTGTCTTGGATGAGATTATCCGTACTTTATTCCCATGCATGCTTGTTTTATGTTTTGTTCTGAATTGCAATAGTACTTTGTAAGAGTTTTTAAAAGCGGTAGAAGTTGTTAATATTTAGGAGATTATATATTTTTAGTCACAGAAATTTGGCAAATGTGCATTTGCCAGTGGATTGCAGAACACGAGTGGAATCAAATTATAGGCTAGGGTTTTGTGTTGCCCTGATTAATTTTTGGGTTTTTGACGTTCTTACTCCATGTTGTCATTGTGTGTACCTGCTAAATGTGCAAGGTGACAAAAATAGTTCCCTATGGCTCCTATGAGAAAAGTGGTAAGCTGAGAGAACTATGAAGTCAGGCAGTGTGGGCTGAAGCTATTTGTGTATTTGTAAGTAACTGTATAACAATAGGAAGAGAGCAGTAGTTCACCAGATAGACTTGGCTTGGAAGTTGGAACATTTTTGATCTACAGTCTGTGTGCAGTCATGAATTCCTGCTCCAGAGTTTCTAGTCACGATGCAAGCTTTAGGGTTTTTTACAAGTCTGAAAGGCGATCTGAAAGGTCGTCTGGAGGTGCCAGATCCTATGATGTTTGCCACATCACGCAGAGTCATTTATTATTTCTGTCACACAAATCAAGGTTTACAAGCCTGTTCTGCATAAGAGATGTCAGCCAATTTGTACCTCTGTATCTACACTCCATATGAAAGACTTATACTTGTTTATAAATAATCCTGTGAAGGATCTAAATAAGTGCAGGCAAAACAGAAACATGTAGTCTATGCTTGTGCCAAAAATACTTCATCTTTATTGAGAGACCTATCTTTTTCTCATGGAAAATTGTAGCAAGATTTTTACCTGAAATAAGATCTGAAAATAGGTTTTGAAACACTTGAAAATAATAACAGAAACCTTCTGGAATACCCTCGAAAACCTTGATCTCAACCAGACTTTATCTTCCATATATTTTATATTCATTCAACTGTTTCTTCTGAATTTTTCATGCCTTCTGATGTTGTGCCTTTTCCTGTTAGTGCTTATGCAGAAAAATGTCTTTTTAATGCACTTAGATGCTTTTCTGAGTCAGGGCTTTAATGTTTTCCTATAGGGAATGTGTTTCATATGTGGAAGTCCATTCAAATGCATGAAAAGCAGCTGAAATGCTGGGTAGTATTTATTACTTGGCTAGTAATAAATTTGTCCAAACTGCAACTTAGAGGAGATAGAAACTATTCATAAATTTTTTGTTGGATAATTTAGATATGAGGAGGGAGAAATAATGGGAAGGGGTAACATTTTTAAGGTGCTGAATTTTTTTTTAATCAGCTGTTAATTCTGAAATGTCATTCAGTAGAAATTTCACCCCAAAAAATTGAAAAAAAAGAAGAAGGTAATAGGTTTAGAGCTTTTGATTTTGAGGTGAAGAAACCCAACCTCTGAATAAAACCAGAAAAATGTCTATTGTGGACTGATCTCTATTAACATTTAGCATTTCAGCATGTTCCTCAAAGGGAGAAGTTAATTATTTTTATTGCTCAAGTGACTGCCCCTGTTTAGACATTGAAGGCTTTCTGGGGAAGCAAGAAGAAAACAGGCAGAATTTAGAGCTCTCTGGAGGAGTTTTACAGTGGCAGCATTAAAGGGCAAAACACCCTGGATGTCAGACACCCAAAGCAAAACAGACAGACTGCTCGGGTCAGAGAAAGTGTGGTGTGCTCAGGCTGCCCAACACATGTACCAGTACATCTGAGCCACGTGCGCTTCAAACAACTTGTGCACGGTTGTCAAGAGAAGGTTCAATAATTTCAGAATAAAATAATTTCACAGTTGACCTGTGAAAGGAAAAGTGGAAGCCATGGCTAAGTGTTTCAGCAAAAGTAAGAGATGGGCAAGGTGATAAAAAATGAACCCAAAAGCTGATATGGTTGGTGGTCTTGATGAGTTCATTGAATCTCAGGCTCAAGTAGAGGCAAATTTTGGAAAAATGTAGTAGATGATATTTCTTATATAAACACGAATATCATCTATTAAAAGCCTGTGTAGAAAGAGGTTGTGAGTATTTATGAACATCTGTTGGCTTTTTATCAGAGTTCATTATACAGAAATAAGTCTCTTCTGTTCATTTTAAAGTTTGGATGTTGGACTTAATTGATTCATAAGAAGGCAACATGGATAGTAGGTGGTTATTAATGTGCATAACTTAGTAAGGTGAGCTTTTTTCCCTGCTGAATTAATAAGTGAATTTTAACAAAAATGGCCCAACTAGCAGGAGAACAGAATTTCTTTGTAGACAAGGTATAGATAAATATTATCAATTTGGATTACTTTTGAATTTTAGTGATACCAAAAAAAGTGAGTGGAGAAGAATGTCAGAAGTTTCAATATGAGAAATGACAACAGTTAATGCCTTGTAACAGCAACTGTTCTGAATTGATGGAGTATTGACTGCATGCAGGCAAGAGAAGGGCTTTTCTCTTAAAGATGAAAGTATCATCCTTAGAGGTACCTCTGGGAAAAAACCAACAACACCGCAACCCCAAATAAACACTCAAGAAGGTATCTGTGCAAGAAAATAAGTTGCTTTTGCTCTGCTATTTTGAATGCCTTCTCAAAACTTTTTCTTATATGCTCCTGTGATTTATGCCATGATGTATCTTCTTTACGCTGTGAGATGTTTGTGTTAGTGTTGTTGGCCAGATGTCACTGAGCTGTTGTACAAGTGTGTAGGCTTGTCCCTGCCCTGTGAATGTCAGCCGCCCTGTAGGGGCCACGTTATCTAGTGCCAGTGGTGTGAGATTCTGCCCTTAAGTCCCACTTGGCTGGTGTGTTGTCAACTTGCAGACTTGTATGAGTCTTTTTCTTCTTCTATAGAACATTGTAGACCTACAATGAAGTACTTTACTTTCCCGTATGTGGGAGAATTTGGAACTTCATTGTACATGCATTCTCCGTGCCTGTGATATGAAGTCTTTTGCACAGCATTCAGACTTGGCTCCATTGATGAAGCTCATCAGTTCAGATCCCACTTCCAAAGTTTGAATGACTGTTTCACTTTGAAAACCCAAAACAGGAGAAATGCTATTTCAAATAAATGGTAATTACTCACCAAGATAGAGAAGTTCTGAACTAGACAGAAATTGAGACCAGAACTGTTCTTTGCAAGAGTAGTTACTGGTTGCAGGTAAATAAGCTTTTGAGGTGAAAGAATTTGTACAACTTGTTGGGAGCCTCATGCAGCACGGATGTACCGCTGTTATGCGTGTTCCCTCTACAAGGAACCCTTTTGCAAAACTGTGACATAAAGTGTGCATTGTGTGAAGGAATAGCTACTAAAAAATCCTAATCCTTAATTATTTTAAAGTTTTGTTTTAGTATTAACATAATTTTTTGCAGTCTTTATGCGGACTATACTCAGTGCTGTTTCCTGGTCACTGTAGGATGAGTTAACTCAGTTTAGTGATCTGTTTGACGTAGTAATGAAGATGGATGGAGTCTGAGGTGAAGGCCTTTTGTACAGGAATGTCAGGAGACACATACGCCCACAGCATAGACTCATTTTTTTTAGTAATATTTTGGTCACAGGACTGTCAAGGTTAACAGTCTCCAGCAGATGTTTTACCAGGAGTGTGGCATTCCTGATGTTGCTGGAAGTTTTTCATCCGAGAGATACAAAGCATGTTTTTCCAGTACTTGTGATGTCATAGAAAAATTCCTTTCAGAGCAGTTCTGCCAAAGGGAGAACAAAATGCTAAACGAATGAAAGCATGTGTCTTGAAAATTTGAGGTTAACAAGGTGTTTGAATGGTCAAAGCTGCAAATAATTCAATCAAAAGTGGGGGCAGAAAAAGCCTGAAAATATCAAACCCACCCTGATAACTATGTGACTGAATATGCTGATCTCTCAAATGAGCCCAGAACTTGAGCGCTGCTGAGATTTTCTTGGCAGCTATGCAGAAGTGGACAGTATGAGCACTCAGCTTGTGGTCTTCATGTCCAGTTTTCTTCACTGATTTGTCTACCTTAAAAATTAATAATTGATCAGGTAAATCTGGATGAATCCATTCGAACATAACGGTAGTAAAGGAGGTGAGCAATGGCGCACACAAGGACCTTTTGAACTGACTCTCCAGAATATCCATCATGGGGGCCCTTTAAGAGCAAAATGAACCTCATGATTGTGTTCTGTATTGAGGGGACTTATTTTTCCTTCTGAGGAGGAGCTATAATACCTCTGGTAAGGAAAGAGCATGTGGGGTATTTGGAGAGTGTGTTTTTGTAGTTGAAAGGGCAAAACAGGGCCCCTCTGCTCTTCCTTCTGTCCATCCCGGGAGTAACAAGCAGTTCCAGACAGATTTGTTAGGAGTGATAGACAGAATGAGCTTCATAGCATTTCTAGTGTGATGATAAACTAGCACTCTTTTTCAAAGACTGGTCTTGACACAGTGAATGGAAAATTGCATTAGGTGAAATCAGTACCTTTTTGTTTTTTTTTTCCTTAAGCAATTGATTGGTATTAATTTTCTTAGTGGAAATGGTGTTTTGCTCTCTATATATTCCAGCATATATAAAAGGCAGTCATTCTTTTGATCGTGACCTACTGACATTACACCTATTTTAAAAGTACCATGCACTCTGATGGGCAAGTGGGAGAAGCGCTAGAGAGATCTTTTAGTCCCAGGGAAGCCAGAGTGTTAATCATGGGAAATGGTTATTTGAAGAAGTCTGCCAAGGTAAAGGCACTTCTAACTTATTTATTACTGATAGTAAACAGAACTTGAAACAGCTTTGTTTTTGGGTTTTTTTTTTTTAATGTCCATCTCTTCAACATAGAAGCTCTACTTGTCATAAAAAGTGGAAACTTTTATCTTAAATAACTTTTTTCTTGAATAAACTTTTTTCTTAAAAAATGTCTGTGATATTTGGGACATAGTATAAGGTGAGGAAAACAAGAAGAGATACAAAAATGCATTTCTTTTTAATTCTCTCTGTTTATATCTGTTTGGCTTTCTGTCAAAAAAATATGTTTGTATGAATAACAGTTTTCTTAGCCAAATTTTCAGCAATTTCAAGTCAGGATAGATACTAGTAATGGGAATAGAATTTGGCAGATTATTACCCCAGCTCCACAATAACATTTGTTAAATCTGTCTCTCTTTTTGCTATGTTATAATAGAGCTAGTAATCTGAATATATTTTCTCTTCAATGAAGAGTGATAACTACTATAATTATTAATGCAATGCCAGTCACTTAAACATGTGGTATTCAGTATGAGTAATAGTCTTTCTTTTAAAACAATTTTCACTCCTACGGTCATAATTTCATTACTTACTTCATGTCATGTTATTATTAAATGGGGTATACCTAAATGCTCTTCAGAAAAGATATTGCTGACACTTTCAAATTAGTTTTAGGTCTAATTAAGCTTCCACCATAACAGATCAGGCATTTGGGGATTTCCAAATTATCTTTTTTTTTCTTTCTTTTTTTTTTTTTAATAGCATATGAAGTGCCAGTGGAACAGAAAGAGATAGAAAGGCAAGTTGCAACATGATATATATATGATCAGTCACACTGGAGTATTGTTTGCTTGTGGAGATGTTAAATGCAAAGTGCTAAGTGTCTCAGGACATAACTGAAAATTAGAACTGTGACATTTGAATGTGTTACAGGTCAGATGGAATGCCACAGAGGTTGATGAGGCAAAGTAAAAACATCTGATGTGTTGAAGCTGATGGGAGTATTGGAATGGGTAAAAGTCTACGAGAAGTCTGTTTGGTAAATTTGAGTTATTAATCACTGTCGTCAAGCCCAGAGCCTATGAAGTTTTCATTAGCAGAGAAATAGTGAGGTCAGATCCAAACATAGGAGTACTGAATGCCTCCTGTTAATTTAGAGGCAAATGCTCTGGTCTTCCCAACATCACAGAATCGTAGAATGGTTTGTGTTGGAAGGGACCTTAAAGATCTTTTAGTACCAATGCCCCTGCCATGGACAGGGACACCTTTCACTAGACCAGGTTGCTCAGAGCTGCATCCAGCCTGGCCTTGGACACTTTCAGGGATGGGGCATCCCCAGCTTCTCTTGGCAACCTGTTCTAGTGCCTCACCACCCTCACAGTAAAGAATTTTTTCCTAATATCTAATTTAAACCTACTTTCTTTCAATTTGAAGCCATCCCCCATTGTCCTGTCACTACATGCTCATGTAATGTCTCTCTATCTTTTGTATAGGCTCCCTTCAGGTTTTGGAAGGATGCTATTAGGTCACCTGGAAGCCTTCTCTTTTCCAGACTGAACAAGCCCAAGTCTCCTAGCCTTTCCTAATAGGAGAGGTGATCCATCCCAAGTGCACCTTCTTGCACTTGGTCTTGTTGAACTGCATGAGATTCCCATGGGCCCATTTTAAAAATTAGTTTTAGGGCTGTGAAGCATGTCAAAAGAATACCACCTCCAGTGAAACTGCAGGAGGGGTCACATTATAATTCATGTATTTTCTTTGCTTGTGTTCTGTATGCAGCATGACTTTCTGATTTGTAGTAGTCGTATTTTTTGCAGTCTGGATTAGATGTATGTATTGGGAAGAGATTTGATTTTTTCAACACTGAAATATTTGAGAAGAGAAACTGTGGATCTAGCTGCATTCACACCTCTGTAGTTAAGAGAAGTATCAACTGATTGTCTTTATCCTATATCCAATGAATAAAACTGCTGTCATGTGAGAGTTCTTTTATTCCAAAAGAAGGACTAAATGATATTCTGGCTTCTTACTGCTGAAATTCTCAATGGCTCAGAGCTGTGGTTTTCAAAGGAGAAAAAGTCTGTGCCAAATTGTATTGCATGCCAATAATGCTTCAACTTATTAAACTGCTTTGTGATTTCTGATCAATAGTCATTTATCATCCATCTTGTAATTTGCTGTGAAGTGGGTTTAATGAATAGTGGTGTAGTTCAGTAGAGCAACTCTTTGTTTATACCCCAATAGAACTTCACCTTTTTTCCTTATTGAATGCATCAGAATGTTTTTGTTACTGTTTCTTGATTTATTTCAGGACGTTTTTCCCCCTCAGTATCACTATCCTTTATAAAGTAGCAAAAAATCCTCAGTTTTGTATGTAATAATACCATGGATTGATTTACTTTTAATAAACATTCACATTACTAGGTTTTTTCTTGTGGATCAGACATTGAAAAGTATTTATTCTTTTGACTATTCAGTGGAAAATTGGCTTAGGAGAACAGTTTAGCTTTGTGAGGAGACAAAATTATTATTTTATATTGCTCCAAAATAAAGTGCGTCAGAGGCATTTGCTTAAGAGCTTGGCATGAGGTTCTGCTGGGCCTATCTGCAAGGCTTTAGAAATTAATACAATGTGGGATGGAAGCCAAAATGTAGTGCTGTTTATGGGACTCTGAACAATTCTAGGTTTAGTATCAACTTCCTGTTAAATGTCACCAACACAACTCCTGGAGGTATTTCCTAGACTCGATTAAGGTTTTGATTTTGTGCTTTTTCATCTTATCTGGATAGTTACTTGTATAATTTGATGATGCAGTAAGTCTTTTCCCATACTGATTACATATTTATTTTCTTCTAAAATAGGTAGAAGCTTAAGTGACATTTCTTTTAATTTCCATCACGTAACACAGCCCCCTTTGCACTTCTGGCCCAGTCAAGAGTATGAAGGTACTTCTAAGTAGGAGTCAAGCCAAAAAGCTTGTTTATTGGCTTCCTCGTTTAGGTTAGAAGAGAGCTGAGGTCGTGACACACATGCAGAAGGTAATAAATACTAGCTAATAGGTGATCCAAGTAAATTCCAGTCAAATCGCAGAATGGTTGAGGTAGGAAGGGGGTTCTGAAGATTGTCTAATCCTAAACCATGCTTAAGCAGGGCAACCTAGAAGTGGTTGCTCAGTACTGTATCCAGTTTGAGTATATCAGAGGATGGAGACTCCACAACCTCTCTTGGCAGCCTGTGCCAGTATTTGACCATCCTTGCAGTAAAACATATTTTTTTTGCATTTAAATATAATTTTCTGTATTCTGATTTGTGTCAGTTCCTTTCTTCCTGTCTCTGAACACATCTGAGAAGAGTCTGGCTTCTGTCATTTTTCATTCTAACTGATGAATGGCTTGGCTGGTTCAGCCCTATACTTGGCTTGAATCTTCTGATGTACACGTGTCAAATTTTTTGCATGGAGAGGCTTAAAGCATTAAGATACAAATCTTCTAGATTTTTCTAAGACTGTATGGAGAAACAGTATGCTTAAGATTCTGTTTGATGTGGCTTAGTACTGTTGCATTTTGATGTTTTTTTCAGTGTTTAAAAGAAATTATCATTCATTTGATTAGAAAAGTAAAGACTATATTGGAAGAAAGGTAAATTTCTGTTTCAAAGGAAACAGCATCTCCTTATTGCACATAATCTCTCCTGATGAAGAGATTAAAGAAGAAATCTTTAGCTCAGGGAATAAAATTACTATGCATTTATAAAGCAATGTACTTTGACAGTGTCACTTTTGTTGGCAGAAAAACTACATAGCACAGAATGGCCCCTCATGTTAAAAAAGTACAAAACAAGCAGCTGTTTTAGTTTTCAGCCAGTGGGGTAGTGGGGTATTTTATTTTCAGCAGGGAAGAAATACAGCACAGAAAAGCGAAAGTGCAGATGTTTGCTTCACAACATGGGGAAGAGTCTTATTAATCTTGCCTGCCATACCAAAGGGTGACAGCATTTTTCTCCGTTAAAGTTTATGTAGCCTTCATGGGCTACTCCAAGCAATGCACGTGAAATCTTTTTCACAGTGTCAAATGTTTCAATAAATCTGTGAACTAGGAGCACTGCACACTAGCAATAGAAACTTATCTTGGATTAATAAGAAGTGTGTTTGTTTATAGCTTCTTTTGTGCTGAGCCATTTCCCTGTTATGTAGGAAATTATGACAATTTGAAATAGACTGGACCCAGAGACTGCGAATGTCTCTTTCCAAAGCTCAGGTCTCTTGTGTCTATTGTCCTCTGTGGCCTTCAGGAAGATCATATTGTCTGGACAACTTTTTTTGTGTGGCATTATTAACTCTATCACTCCTCTCTACCCTTGTTCNATAATCACATTTCCCTTTTTTGGGAAGTAGCCAAGAGGACCTTTTAGACTGTTTTGCCTTGTCATTTGGGGGTGGAGGGGTTTGTTGCAGACTGTTGTTGTGTATATATATATATATATATATATATGTGTTGTGGTTAAGAACTGTTATTTTTTCCTTTACATATATTTTTCCTAATTAAAGTTCTGTTCTCTAAATTTAAAGGAGAGGGATTATTTATTGGCCAACATAGATATCTTAGTTCTCCTTTCAACTAAGACACTGAGGTACTAAAATAGTTCTTCAAAGTTTATTTAGCTATCATGGTGCTAATTGTGTCCTCAAACAATTTAGTCAGTGCCTCTGAGTCATGAGTTTTAGGATGTAACTGCGTTTTGCTCAGAAATATCATAGACAAGGTATATTTGTAACAAGATTTGGTTTTAATTATTTTGTTCTAATGGAAAGCTCTTTATGACTTGGGCTTGGATTCAGAGCTTGTGTGCGTCCCACAGATTGCTGTGTTGCCTCACCTGAGCCAACAGCACCTCCCTTCCCGCCACTGTCTTTCCTCTTGAAAGGCTTTGCGTTACAGTGAAAGGATAAAAGGCTGCTATGAGGGCTTTTCCCCTCTAAGTGCTTAGGTTAAGAGAAACAGCCTTAGTTTCATCCCAACTAAATGTCAAATTTGAGGCTTGTTTTGTGGAAAATAAACAGTTCTGTTATGAAGATCTTTAAACACATAGTTTTCTGATTTAACCAGTTCATGTCCTCTGCTAAAAAAATTATATTTATGTGTAAAATGACTCCTCTGTATCTCCAACATCATTATGAATAAAATTTATGTACTTCCTTTTCAAATAAGTAGAAATCATGGCTTGATAATAACTTAAAGAGGAGAAAGGAGAATTAGGTGAAAGTATCATGGTCTGTTTGTTTTAAGCCTGCAGATTTGTGTAGGGGCATAAGCCTTTATATAAATAATTTTTTTGTGCCCTAACAGGGCATATGTGCCTTGAGGTGATTCCTCTTTGAGAAGAAGACACATGCTCAGACTGTCCAAGAGTTAAGGCAATGGGATATTAGGTTCTGCAGCTGTTGTACTGTAAGAAGTCTGCAGGCTTTGTCTGTGAAGGATAATTACAGTTCCTTTGGGAAGAAAAAATCCCCTCTCTTCAGCAGAATATATGATTAGGTATCATGAAACATTGCCTTGGATTATAACCAGTCTGATTGCTGAGCCTGAAAATCTAGTCCTTTAAACTGCCTGCTTTTTGAATATACCTCTCTGTCAGGATTTGGGATTACAGCAAATGATTCCTAAGAGCAGAGGTACAAGAAACGGATTGAAAGCAGCCTGTACATTTCAAGATATTCCCTTGTGTCTGGCCATGATGGTGTATGCTTGTGTGTAAGTGCTGAGGGGAGAATGAAAAGTTTCTGTTTATAAAGTAGTCAACAAAACTAGGCATTCTTTGAGTATCTGCTCATTTGAGAGTAGTTGAGCATCTTTCATGAAAAGGCCAGCCATGAGTGAGAGTGCTTAAAAGAGTAATGCTCAGGAAAAATAGTTGCACAGAGAAACTGTATGTCCTTGTCTTCCTTTGACCACTTTTTATGCATTTCAGTTTTTTCATGGACTCTAGTGACAAAATCAATGTTGGTTTAGGGTAACTTAGGCTTTGCTGGATGTAGGAGGACTCATTATACCCAACAAGGATGAATAAATTATTTAAGGTAGAGCTTGGTAAATTTATGAATGGAATTGGGTGTTGAGGTTGCTAGAAATGGAACCGACTAGTTTGAGTCCATAGGTGTCCACCTAAAAATACCCAACTTTCACATGTAGGAAATATCTACAAAGATGATGCAAAAGATACTTTTTCCATCAGTGTATTTTTCCTGTTGTGTTTTCACTTTTTATATCAATGTATTTATCAGGCTGTAATAACTTTGAACGATGAAGCATTTCTCTTCAGTTTTGCACTTAAAGAAAACAAAGTACAAAACCAACAGGTATATGCTTCATCTATTGTTCATATAGCTACATTGCAGTCACTCATGAAATGTATCCTTAAAAGCGGGGTTTTAGTCCTGAGATAGATGTCTCTCAAAAAAAGATAAATCTCTATAAATTAAAATGATTTAATATTCAGTCCTTTTTAAACATTTGCCAGTTTACTTTGTTTTGAGGTAGTCTTGAGGCAGAAATATTGCACCTTTTCATTCAATAGATCCTTTATTCAAATGTACTGTTAGATTGCTGTGTTTAATGAGATATTTTAAACTTTTCTTGCCATTACATACGTTGCAGCTGGTATGTTTTCTTCTCAGCTTATATTTCCTCAGGTGGTTTTTATTTTCCACTTTACAATATTTATTCTCTTTTAAAGAAATGCTTTCTTTAGTTCCATTTTGCTCTGCTGCCTGACATGAATTCCTAATGTTTTCAGCAGTGTGGATTTCAGCCTGAATTGGAAAGAGGAAATTCACTAGCCTTCTTTGTCTGTTTTCCCTGTGATATAATGCCTTCTGTGAGAGGTATTGGCAAGGAGCTGAGGTGCAGAAAACTGTGAAATACATGAAAATCCTAAAACCATCATATAAAAAATTGAATATCCAAGTGTATAAAGCTCACACAGCATATCATCCTACTACATATTTAAGAGTTTTTCCTGAGCAGTAGGCAGCTAGTGTTGTAAAGTTCATGAAAATTTAATTCTAAGAGATGAAGAGTAACCGTGTAGCAAACATCTAAGGCTTAGATTTTTTAAAATTTTGTTTATTGCTTTTATTTGTGTGTGTTTTGTTTTTGTAGGGCTGAATCAGCATTTCATCTCCCAAAAACCTTCTAAAATTATTCCCGTCAACTTGGTAATACTCATTGCTGAGGGTAGACCCCATCAGCTGGAGATTCCCTTTGTGAAGATACGAGCTAAGCAGCAGAGCATGACTGTTCCTTTAGTCTTGGGGAAGTTTATGAAGAATTTTAAAAAGGTAGTTCTGAAATTATAATGCTGAATTTCAAAATTAAAATATAGTTTGAACCCTTTTTGCTGCTGAGAACTGTAATGTTCTGTAACCTTCTGAACAGAGGGCAGAAGGAGAAATTTGGGCTCTTGTCAAACGGCCTTTTTGACAGCAACTAGCTGAAGAGAAGTGAGCCATGCTGTATCAGATGTTTGTCCTAGTTCTAGGAGTCAGGCCGTTGTAGTTCTGCTAGAGTAAAGATAGAAGACAAACATGATTTACAGGTAGAAATAATATCTTTTCTTAGATCAGAAGGCATAGAGGGAAGAAACAAGAAAGGTTTTTGCTGTGTAAGCCCCTGTTCAGATGAGAAACAGTAAAACCAGAGATAGTAGGTTGATAACAATTGCTGTGAATTAAATTATGTAGATCATCTAGACAACTCAGAGAAAGAAGTCTACCTGTGGTGCAGAGCATGCTGTTGTGATGGGTCATGTTGTTTGATCTGAAGGAGGAAGCCTTAGGCTGGTAAAAACTGCTGACATACAGATTTTCCTTCAAGTCTGAAGGTATGTTAGGTGGAATGCATGATCATTTTTGTCTGGGAAATTACTTTGTCACTCTGCTAGAATTACTTTTACTACTTGTTGATAGCATATACTCAAATTATTGTAATGCAGCTTTAAAATATTGTGTTATGTCTTTTTTTTTTCTCCCCATGGACTCTGATTCTGTTGCATTCTGCCCTCACTTTTTTTTTTAAAAGTTTTTCTTTCTTCCCTTTGTCCCTCCCTCTCTCTCTTTCATGAATCTGCTTCACTTACATCTCACTCTCATTTTGATTTGTTAATTGAAGTTCTCTTTTCTGTGGCAAGATATAGGAAAATTATCTAAATGTGTCAGTGCAAGTTCCCCAGATGTCATGTCACATGCATGGTATCTAGAACAGAAGTAATGATCTCTATGCACTGTAGTTGGAGGCAGAGAAAAGGAAACCCTTTGGCAGCTGCCAACATTTATTTAGTATAGATGCTGAAACCAGGCAATTATTCTGCAGCTGTAGTTCTGAGATGGCCAGGAGATCTTCTGTAAGTGGCCAGCAACTTAGTAACTGTCTTTTTTTTAAAAAAAAATGGAAATACTAGTAACTTGTAAGCGAATTCCAAACTGGTCCCTTGGAGCAGAACACATGCCGTGGACAGCCAAGAGCACCTCAGCAACTCATGGCTGTGGAAAGGGACAGAAATCCATGGAAGAGACAGTTTATACCAGCTGAAGATTTGTCATCAGTCGGAGGTTTATTTCTGTAAATCCTACAGTGTACGATAGTATTCTAAGTGTGTTATCCCTGTAAATCATAAGAAAGGGATAAGCCAAAACACTCAGAAAATACATACAGGATCCATAGCTTCTTGTTTAGAAAATGAGGATTTGAAACACTATTTACTACGTGCATGAGAAAAGCTCAGGATAGTTTGAGACTTGTGTGTGATAAATTGTGTATGTTTACACATAGAGCAGTTAGAGAAGAGAAGGTTTTGTGACAGCCTGATAAAGAGAAAATATATTCTTGAACTGTATTTGGAACAGGGAACTCATTGAGCCTGAATTGCTTCCAATTCACATAGTCCAAAAAAGACTTTGCAAAGGCCTGGGCTTGCCTCGGTTGAAGACAGATCCGTGAAGAGAGACGAGCGTTGTAATTAGACAGATATCGAGTTACCTCATATTCCCATTTGAACTCTTCCTTTTTTTTTTATTTCCCTCTTCTGTGTGTGTGCCTACCTTTCATACAAGAGTGATTGTAACGATTAAATGCTGTACCACAGCATTGCAAGAGAAGCTGAAGCTCCTTGAGCCCTGCTGTTCTTCAAGTCCTGATTGCTTTCCTTTTTTCACGTAAACTTGAAACTATTGCAAATCTTCAAAGCCTTGAGGCTTTTTCCTCTGCATATGTTTATACCAGTGGAGTACCACTGAGTATTACTTCATTACATTCATGCCCCCTAATCAACACTGACTCTGAAGGTAAAACAGATGGAATTTGTTTGCTTATGAATTATGCAAAATTATAGTTTATTAAGTTCCTGCATTTTAATGGACAAATGAGCTAATGGCTATGTGGGTGGGCTTGGTGCTACACAGTGTGTAGCTGTGTAGATGGACTACAATTGCTTCAGTTTGCTAACTATGCTTTCAAGTACACCTGTTCTTCATTGTGGTTTTCAGCTGGAAAATCTGCCATCTGGAATCAGGCCAGGTTTTGAACAAAAAAAATTAATGGCTATAAATGTAGGTCAAAACACTTTTTTCTCTGAAAAAGAAAGCAGCTTTTTATGGAACTTGATAATAGAAACAACTGTTTGTTGAGAAATATGAGTGTAATTGAAAAGTAGAGTTTCATATTGCATGCTAATGAATGACGAAAGGAGAAAATGAGAGAAATACATAAAGTATATTGGCATCACTCAAAATTTTGCAGATTATATTTGGTTAGAACCCATTTTGGCTTGAAATGGCAGTTTGTTGAAATTCCATTTTTTATGTCCTGGGAGACAGAATATGAAGCTCCAGTGACTTTTTTTGATTTAAAGGGAATAAACTGGAAAAGATAGGAGGCAGCAGATGACAGGTGTTTTATTTGGCTGTTTCCTAACTTTATTTACTTTACATACAGACAGGAGCTGTACTTCTTCTTTATAGCTGGACAAAGTTTGATGCAAGATTCTTTTAAAAATTGTCTTCCATTTTAGTTTTGAAAGGTGCTGCACCAACCCAGTTTCATAGTATTAGCCCCAATGTACAAGAAACTATATTACAGGGTATATAGTAGTGTAGAAATAGGCAATAATTAAGTTGGGAGAATTAATCTGTTAAATGACTTTGATTTACATGAAGATTTTGTAGTCATGTAGATGACTTACTGAAAAGAACCAATATGTAAAGAGAAACGTGGATAGTAACTATTAGCAAACTAACGTTTAGTGGTTAGTTTTATAGCTCCTCTTCTTGGTGTAGGACAGTCAAAAACAAAAAAATGACCCAGACTATGCGTTTATAAACACTAGTGCCACTGCATTGACCTCAGTGTAATTGCAGAGCTATAGCAAATACTGAAATGTGTCTGTTAGGAGGGGGCCTGAATGATAAACCATTTCCTCCACTGCTAAGGGAAAGGGCAGATCCCCTTTCCTGCATGCATCAAAGATGGCGTTAACAGTTACCTGTGTGTTATCACTAGCATGGAAGTTAATTATGATTAAGGATACTAGTTGCAAGGAAGAATTATTTATCTATTTGTCATTCAGGTCTTAAAAAATGCTTCAAGAAGTATTTAGAGCTAAGATGAAAAGCTTTGCTTTGAAATGAGATGAGGATGCTTAGAGGTTTTTTTTTTCCCCTTATGGGACTGGTAAGCTGTAAGAGGACAAGTAACAAGCTTGTAGAAGACTTGTAAAACTTGAGTGAATTACCTGAGCCAGTCTGGTAGCTTTCAAAATAGTGAAGGATATCTTTTTCCTAACTCTCCAGTCACTCCTTCATGGTGATTATTATTTCCTATTGCTATTTTTATGCCAGGGAGTGTTATACTAGGTGTTGATTTTGGTGATTTGAAAATATTTTTCCTCCTTGAAAAGGGGAGTGCTTGACTGCTGATACTGCATGGTGCATAAATGATGAGCACTGATGACAGCTGCTCACTCACATTTGTCATTATGTAAACTGCCATCTGTCAGAAATGGGCACTGTCCGAATAAAAAGCAGAAGAGCTCAGCTGAATATCAACCACTAGGCTGGGCCGAGCTTCAGCAGGGCTGGAAAGATCATCTAGTTACATACAACTTTTTCCTTTCATGTTTGTTGTAGTGATTGGCTTTCAGACAAAACTGGTGCATCTTGGCTGGGCGATTTGCATGCCTTGCTTCTGGTGCTGTGCTCCCAAATAAACATTCAGCAGTGAAGAACTAAGCTGATGATGTAAATTGTTTCAAACGTTGCCACTGACCATGGTGGCCTTTATAACATGTTCACTGTGAACGTCAGTGCTATATTTGGGAGTTGAAGTTGAAGGACCTGCTTATTGCTTTTCCAGCAATATAGCTCTAAAATTCTGCAACCAACAGACATGGAAATAAGTAATGAAAGCATTCTGTGGCCAGAATAGAAGGAAAAGAGTAATGACTAATCTGAAACAGGATGACTGAACTATTTTGTGCTTTGTAATATAGCATAGTTTGGAAACAAAAGAGATTATTTTTGTCCAGTTATTAAGCAAGTATATATGAGAAAATTCCAGCTAAATATATTTTTAAAAATCCTAATGATAGTTACAAATTGTTGTCGAATCAGAACAAGTTAGCAACTGTGACACCCACCTATAAGATGGAAGGATGATCTGAGGAATGACAAGCTTGTCAGCCTGACCTCAGTACCCGGGGAAGGTCGTGGAGCAGATCGTCTTGAATGCAGTCACATAGCTTGTGCAGGACAGCCAGGGGATCATCCTGGGTGTATAAAATATAGGTCCTGCTTGACCAATCTGATCTCCTTCTATGACAAAGTGACACATTTGAATGCACGAGGGAAAGGTTGTGAATGTTGTCTATCTGGACTTTAGTAAAGCCTTTGACACCATTTCCACACAGCATTCTCCTGGAGAAAGTTGCTGCTTGTGGCTTGGATGGATGCACTGTTCTCTGGGCATAAAAACTATCTGGATGGCTGGGCACAGAGGCTGACAGTGACTGGAGTTACATCCAGCTGGTGGCTGGTCACCAGTGGTGTTTCCCAGGGCTCGGTATTGGGACCAGTCTTGTTTAATATCTTAATTTATGATCTGGATGAGGGGATCAAGTGCACACTCAGTAAATTCTCAGATGACACTTGATCTGCTGGAGGGTAGGAAGAATTTGCAGAGAGATCTGGACAGACTGAGTCAATGGGCTGAGACCAATTGCATGAGGCTTGAGCAGGAGAAGTGCTGGGTTTTGCACTTGAGTCATAGTAGCCTCATGCAGCACAGCAGGCTTGGGGCAGAGGGGCTGGAAACTGGCCTGGTGGAAAAACACCTGGAGGTGCTGGTTGACAGCAGCTGAACATCAGCCAGCAGCATGCCCAGGTGGCCAAGAAGGGTTGTATCAGAAACAGCGTGGGCAGCAGGACCAGGGAAATAATTGTTCCCCTGTACTCAGCACTGGTGAGGCCACACCTTGAATCCTGTGTCCAGTTCTGGGCCCCTCACTACAAGAAAGACATCAAGGTGCTGGAGTGTGTCCAGAGAAGGGCAGCAAAGCTGATGAAGGGTCTGGAGCATAAGTCTGATGAGGAGTGGCTCCAGGAGCTGGTTTTATTTAGCCTGGAGAAAAGGAGGCTTGCAGGGAACCTTATTGCTCTCTACAACTGCCTGTAAGGGGGCCGTGGCCAGGTGGGGGTCAGCCTCTGTCTGCTCCCAAGTAGCGAATGACAGGACGAGAGAAAATGACCTCAAGTTGTGCCAGGAGAGGTATAGATTGGATATTAGGAAAAATCTCTTCACCAGAAGGGTTTTCAAGCACTGGAAGTAGTTGCCCAGGGAAGTGGTTGAATCAGCATCCCTGGAGGTATTTAAAAGATATGTACATGTGGCACTTAGAGACTTGGTTTAGTGGTGAACTCAGCTGTGTTAGGGTAATGGTTGGACTTTGTGATCGTAGAGGTCTTTTCCAACCTAAATGATTCTATGATTCTAACCTCTTTGCTGTTGAGATGCTTTTTTTGCAAGTTTGTCTCCTTATTTTTATGTTACAGCTAAGTTAACGGTAGTCTAAACCCATGAGGGTAATATTTCATATTGGCCAGTGTACAGTAGTACTGCAATGATCACCAGCTGAGACAGCTCCTACAGTGAAAAGATTTTGTTTTTTTCACAGGCATTAAGTTGCGGTAACGTTCAAAATTTTCAGTCAAAACTATTTATTCATTGTGAGTCTTGATTAAAAAAAAGCAACTGTTGAAACCTCAATTTTTCTCATGTCCTGTAAATCAGAGTCATTCCAGAAGAATGATGCCTGCCTCAGCAGTGCTGCAGCACAGGGCTTAAACAGGGCAGGAGACAAGCAAGGGCTAAATTTTATGTATTTGGGAGGTTTACCTATCCATGTTGACAGTGACACAATATGGACAATATGATACATCATGCACTTTATCACAGGCCATTTAAACTGTAATTAGTGCATTTAATCAAAATCTGAATATAAGTAGAAAGTAAGTATGCATATAAAAAATGTTTGTTGTGTGTAGATTTTCCCCAGGATTAATAAATTAGCCAGTAAGAGGTTTTGTGTCATTTTGTGATGTTTATTAGCTACTGTGCCACAAAGTTCTTTAGGAAAAAAACACCTCTATTTAATTTTATGAAGCAGTAGAAGAATCTTCATTGGAACAGTTTGTGGCTGCATGTCCTGGATGATCGGCACAGGGAACAGTAATTTTAATTTCCAGTGTGTTTTTAGGCTTACTTTATCAACTACGCAGCACATCGGAACTAAAAATGTTTTTCATTTGAATTTACTCACTTTCACTCCAGCTTGATCTCACTTACCCCAGATTCTGTGTTAAGGAGTTTGGAACTACGCTGACAGCAGGGCAGGGTCTGTGGAGTTGGGCCTCTGGAGCAGAACTCAGGAAATGATTTGTTAGGTGCACACAATCAGTTAGGACCTTGTAGAACACAGAGCACTTCCAGTCTGCATGCTGTAGACAGTTCTGTACCACACACTAGCAAACAGCTAAAGATTTTTCCCCAAGCATTGTTTATGTTTTACTGCTAAGCCTTTCTTCTGGTTCTTCTTAATCCACCTTGAAAAATCTACTTTTTTTTCCCTTGTTTTGCCTTTGCTGTGAGGCAGAAGACTACAAGTCAGCTATGTTTTCTTTATTTAACTTCCTTTAAACAGCTATGTTTCTGTATTTTTTTGAAAACGTTTTTTACTGCTTTCCAAACTCAAGGAATCAGCTTCAGGGATCAAGACTACCTGTATTCTTCTGTTGGTGACTTGACTTTGACACTAAATGGTCCACACAATTTTATTGGGTGTGATACATTTTTAAGTAGTTTATGGCTATTGTATCTATACTGTAATGCCTATGCTTTGAAGTCTCTTTAGTCATTCTGGCTTGGGGCTTAAGTTCATGCTCAGCCTTAAATTCAGTATTGTCTTATTCAGTTTGTTTCAAGGGATGGTGACCCTCTGATCTTGACATGATAAATCAAGACCCAAACTCCTAGTGATTTTCTCTGGTTGATAATGGATTAATAGAGAACCTTCAACCAAAACATGTGCATGATGATTTTTGTAAATCATCAGTTTTAAGATCTTCATGAAGTGTCCACAGTATCTCTAGCCTGTTCAAAGCCTTTTTCACTTGCTGTTTGCAAGGGATTTAGGACAAAAAGGTGGAAGAAATATCTGAAATAGATCTGTGAGCCATTCTGCTAATGTAGTTAGCTGTCCCTGTGTGCCAGATATGGAAGCACCTTCCTTCCCAGTGATTATGCCACATCTATAGTTAGGAAAAATATATTTTTCTAGTACTTTTATGGTATTTAAAATGTACTTGTAGTGTTTTGTTTTAGCTGTTACGGCTTCTTTTGTGTTGAGTTTTTGTTCTTTTCCCTCATAATTTTCACCTGAGAAATGATTGATAGCATTTGTTAAATCTTTCTATAACACGACACATTTGGTCTGATTTTAAGAAATTTTTAGTCATGCATTTGCTGCTAAGATAAACTAAGCAGGGAGAAAAATGGAAAAGTGTTTTGTGGAAATGAACACATTGTAATTAAAGCTGAGACAGACATTTTTATCCCTTCAGCTGTGCATAGCATGTTGAAAATAATGTTGTGATAATTTATCATATTTATACTCTTTAATGGACAGTTTATGGAGAGAATTTGTACTGAATTCTGAGAGAAAAAATAGAGTACTTCTCTATATGTTCAAACTTTTGTGAACTTTTGTGGAAAGTAGCTTGGAAACTGGCTTTAAATTTCTCTTTTGTTACAAACATTGTTTCCATGGATGTTCCTATATGGTAGAATTCTGTCTTCTCTCAAAAGACAGAAGACTGAAGTTTGGGTTTTAACATCAGTATGTATGATAATCTCTAATGGCTAGTGATTTATTTTTACCTGAGTAGAAGTAGAGGGAGAGCAAGCAAAGGAAAAAACCTCAAAATAGAAACACTTTACTAGTTCTTGCGTTGCACCTGTGGGGACCTTCCAGATTTGGGAATTTGCAGAGGCAAATTAAAAAAAAGGTATAAGTGCTAGCATACTTGCTTTCACTTGCTTTATCTCAGCCATGAGATGCACTATTAAGCTTGAAAAGTCAAGAGATGAGACTTTTTTGTCTTGGAAAGAAGAGTCGCTGTCTTCTCTCTTTCCTGTGCAATTCAGTTCCAGTAAGTCAATTAGACATCAGTTCTCATTCTCACAACTTCTCCATCAGTCTCTTAAAACTAGCAGGATATATTTTTTCAGTTAGGCCAAAATTACAGAATAGACAGAATATAGAAGAACTGAAGACTGACTCAGACATGTTCCATAATTAGCTCTTCCCCTTGTTTTGGTCAACAATACCTTATTTTTTTTTTCTTCTTCAGTATTTTCTTATTGCCCTTCATCTCACTTACCGCAAAGACTATGGTTTTTCATAGCACAGAAAATCATTTCAGCTTCTCTGAGCACAGTTAGAACCAAAGAAACACATAGATGTAGCCTGCATTTAGATCGTCTCTTGTTTTTTCATTGCAAATGCATTTTTTTCAGTTGCTTATATATTTGTCAAAATCACTCCCTACCAGTAAGTACTAAACTAATTTGTAGTGTGCAGAAGGGGAATTTTATCAAGCAGATTAATTTCCGTAGCAAAGAGGAACTGTATTTTTAAATGTCTGTGCTTACATGAAGAGCAAATTATGTGCATGAAATATAAGAAATTTCATGTATATGTACAGAATTTCACGGTAGATTTAAAGGTGCAAATATAAATAGTTGAGGAATCTAGATTTTTTTAAAGAAGTGTCAATTTTGTGATAGTAAGTAAGATGTTGCTATTTTTAGACAGGAAAAGTAACGAATACTATTTTCAGTTTCCTTTGTTGGTGTAGAGTCAGGGTTTCCAACTATGGAAAGCATATAAGTAGTGATATGAAACCTTCCTTCCAAGTGACTTGTAAAAGCTGCCTAAGCAGATAAGTGATATCTCATATTAAGTTTGAAAACCTTTGATACAAGCTGTGTAGGCTAAACTCAAATCCTTACAGGTGAGGGGAAGGGTGACTTTCTGCCCTGTCTCCTGAATCCATACAGAGTTTAACTGTGAGCTTTTAACTGTGAAAATTCATGATATATTGTCAGATAGTAGAGGTAAAGCAGAGAAGCCTTTTGTTTCCTATTGCAAGCTTATCTTTTTTTTTAAAAGAAATGTATTTTTGTTAGCAGCAGGAAAAATGACAGAACAACTACCACAAAATACCACACAGCTTAAGATATCAACTGTGAGAAACACTTTCCTAAAACAAAAAATCTCTCTGTTTCAACTTTAATCCTCTTTTGTGAGAATATTTGCACAGATGCCTTTTAAGGAGAGCCTCCCCAGTACAGGTGCTGAGCTGGAGAGAAAGACTTAGTACATACCTGACCAGCAACTCTTAACAAGCTCACATTAGTGAAAGGGTACACGCTTGTCATCATCTTGATCTGTAAGGTGAAATGTGTTGGAGCTCCACAGGTTGTTCTGAAAACCCCCGTGCATAGCAGGAGATAACTTGTTTTCAGTTTTGGGGATGCACTGAGATCTCTAAGATCATTCAGAGATAACTATTAATAGTGCCATGCACAAAAAAGGCTTGTGATGCTTCAAAGGGATCCACAAAGCCTAGAGGGATGCTCGGAGTTACTTCTGTGTGTGATTACAGAAGAAAGTCATGAGGCTTGCACACTTCAAAAGTCAAGGCATGCAAAAGTTCAAGCAGCCCACGCAAATTCTCCTCCCTCCTTCTGCTTGCTCATTACAGTGCATATAATTGCTCAATCAGTTTCATTTCTTTAGAGCGTCTCTTTTAGCAGTTAAGAGATTTGATGATCTGAGTGGAGTTTTAAATAATGTTTCTTGGTATTGAGCTTTTTGGCCAAGTAGAAATGCAGGCTTTTTGATTCATTATCACTGCTTTGCTTTTCCAATCCCTGTCTTCCTTGACCATGACCTGGTCCCTGCTGTTTATCACAGCAAGCTTCTGTTCTCAGATGTCTGTGTGGTACATAATTTACTGGTGTTTTGGTCTATGGGTAGCATTTTTATATGCTGTTGTACCTGAAAGAAAAATCACATATGAACAGTACTGTCTGCCAATATGTAAATCTAATCTATGAAACAGATTTTATTTCCATACAGAAAAGAAACATATTTCTTTAAAAAACATACAACTAATTTGTAGGGGTGGAGTCTTAATTCCATGTGTCATGGTCCTCCAGTCCAACAAAATGATTCTAGAATGATGGAGACACATATAGGTTTAAACTTGACATAGTTTTAGTCCTCTCTGGACCATATAAAGTGAGGTGAAAATTGGCTAATCAGCACTGTTACAAATTTAATGAAAAAACCAGCAAACACAGCGATAGTCATGATGATGATGACTACTACTAATAGTAATATCGCTTCTGTGTTTTCAGTGAGAACACCCAGACTTATTTAATACACAGACCAACCTTTGCCTTTGGTTTCAGTGGTGCCAGGCCAAATGTGGTAGTGTTCTGGATTTGAAGACTGAAGTCTCATCTCTAGAAAAATAAAATTAAGCTATTTTAAATGTGACTTCTAAAGAAAAAGATTGTACTGCACTGTCTTTATCTGTATAGAGCCAGATAGATCAGTGTAATGGTTTTAAATAAGTGTTTTTTGACATTTACATTTCTTGCAGAGTACTTTACATAAAGATGAAGGCAATAAACTGGTTACAGATATTACTGTAAAGGCTTTTTACGATAAGGCAAAATAGTCTAAATAAAGTTATATTGATTGATTAAACTTTAGACATAAGTGGTAGATGAAATCTGATAGATTTGACATGTAGTAATTACCTCCAGATCTAGCTATTGCTGAGTAACCAGTCAGTACAGGCATACATTAATGTCAATCTGCAAGGACAAGCTGTGTTAAAATACCTCAATTTATGTTCATAAACTATTCTTTTCCCCTGCACACTGAGCCAATTTACTTCCAATGCCCTTATCACTAAATCATCAGGTTTTGATGAGGCTACTGCACTTCAGGCTCATTTCTTTTCATTAAATATTTATGTCGGTTTTTACTCCTGCCTCCCAAAACAGAGAAATGCTAAAGCTACTGGTGAACTGGTATGTTAACGGTGAGGGAGAGAGAAGGCAGAACATTTTGAAGATGCTGGTATTTATATTTATGAAAAATTATTTTAGAAGTAAGAGGAAATGGCTCATAAGTAAAACAAAGAAGAGTCAGGCATGGTTTTTATTTCCAGCTCTGGCAGAAGCTTTTGAAAGTAATTTAATATTTTTGCATGTCTTTGTTTCCATGTCTGTAAAATGGCATGATAGAGGTTTGCAGGAAAGCTCACCTAATTCAAGGCTGCAATGTTTTTAGAGACCTGTGGATGTGTCAGATGGAAACAACTGCAACTTATTTAAATATGAGAATTTACCTTATTTAAATTAATTACCATGCTACTTCATTTTTATCTACAGCATAAAAGACTATTGAGTAGCTCATTTTTTGTAAGTCATAGCTTACACAAAAATTAGAAATTAATGTCATTTTCATGTCATACAGTAGAGACCACTTCGAAAATCTCTATTTAGTTTAGTCCAACTCTGAAAGATTTTTGAATTTCTACCAGCAATGTGCAACAGCAATAATTTTTAGGCATTATCTAAGAAAAAAGAAATTATTATAGATTTTCAAATGAAGTAAAATTTGGAAATCCTGGTTACTTGAGCTGAAAAAGTTCATTTGGAAACCCCTGAGTTAACTAACTTTCACAGGTTTTTGTGGGGATAGTCTGTCCTTCCTGGCCATTGTATCTATTTGGTTTTGGAAATGCTTTTGGAGTTCTCCAAAGATCCTATTATTTGGGGAAATAGAGAACTGAAGTTCTTTGGAGGTACTTTGGCTTAGATGATTGGAAGAAGGTGTTTGGCCTTGAAATCTGGTTTACTTTTACATTGGAGTGGAAGGGGAAAAGTAAATATTCTTCGACACAACTGTCTTCCTCATTTTTTGAACTGAAAAACAACTTCATGTTTGAAAATATTTATCCCATTAAGACTGAGCATACCATTGGCTTTTATTTACTCTGTATTAGAACATTTATTGTCCCATGGTGCAATATTTAAGAGCCAGTCTGTGCAAATGAAACAAACAGCTAAAAATAAGTGAATAATGAATTAATGAAATCCATGTTACTTACTGAAGTGTCTCTGAGGATTTATTGCCTTAGTGAAAAGAAAATTAAATATTGTGTATGTGTTTCTGGTGGAAAATCAGCCATCAGGAAGATACTGTCTTTGCCATGAGTAACCTCTCTGGGAACAAATACAGAGAAGAAAAATCTAAAACCGAATTAGATCTTCATCCAGGAAAAAATATTGAAAGTATCAGGATTAACCTTCTTCTAATTAAATGATAAGGTTTTATTGAGTTAGACAAACACTGTATATTTGAAATTTTTATCCCTAACATATTATTGTAGCTACTAAATTTGCTGTGCTAAGAAATACGGATATGTAAAGTGGGTGAAAGCAGGAAGTTATTTGAGATCCAGGAAGAAACTCTTCTAACATTTCTTTTCCAGTTTGAAAGGGCTCGAGGGACTTGATTACAAGGTATTATGTAATGAGAGAGGGATGAGCAGCCTTTCAAAGTGCAGGCTTTCTGAATTCAATATCTCTGGGTAGATTTCATAAACAAGTAGTAACCAAATTTGTTCCACCTTTTGCCCCCTATACTCAGCACTGGTGAGGCTGCACCTTGAGTCCTGTATTGCGTTTTAGGACCCCACTACAAGTTAGACATTGAGGTGCTGGAGCATGTCCAGAGAAGGGAAACAAAGCTGGTGAGGAGTGGCTGGGGAAGCTGGGGTTTAGTCTGGAGGAAAGGATGTTCAGAGGAGACCTTATTGCTTTCTACAGCTACTTGAAAGTAGGTTGTAGCCAGGAGGGAGTCTGTCTCTTCTCTCAGGTAACAAGTGATAGAACTAGAGGAAATAGCCTCAAGTTGTGCCAGGGGAGGTTTAGGTTGGATATTAGGAAAAAGCTTTTATAGGAATGGGTTGTCAAGCACTGGAACAAGCTGCCCAGGGAAGTGGTTGAATCATCAACCCTGAAGATACTTAAAAGATGTGTAGAAGTGGCACCTGGGGACATGGTTTAGTGGTCGACTTGGCAGTACTGGGTTAATAGTGGGTCTTGATGATCTTAAAGATCTTTTCCAGCCTAAATGATTGTATGATTCTGTATTCCACCTTTACATGAAAAAAATTATGCTTCCTTCATGCCTGGCTGTAACTTTGAGTGAGTTTTATGTTATACAGTTCACATCCCTTACAATGTGTAGAATAGAAATGGTTATACAGGCCATACCCCTTACAATGTATAGAACAGGAAGGAATCAGTACAGTGAATTGGCCCAGCCTCATGGTGATAATTAGGGTGAATGTGCCAATATTTTTTTTAAATCAAGAAGAGAAGATGTGATTTTCAGTATTAGATCTCTGTTGAGCCACAAATCTGTCTTTCATGTATCTGTAGTTTACTACATCTCCGCACTGTCAACACTTAAAGGAAGAATTGATAGAGTTTATCTGATGCTTTTCCATAGCTATTTGTTTTAATAACATCTTACATGCTTTGCTTGTTGGTTCTTACAGTTTTTGCATTGCAATTTCAAAAGCTATTTCAGTGTCCTGGCCAAGTAAGAGTAGTTGCTTCATAGATGCAAAAAGCTGTCTAAGCAGAGCTAAGTTGCTCACTCCAACAAAGTCAGAATCAAGTAAAGAGTCACAGTATAAGTAATAGGCTAAAATTGTAGTTTATGCAGCTGTCTGACTTACCATGAAATATTGTATATTTATTACCTGTCCCTCCAGCTCTAAGAACTATGGACATTTGCTTCATTTTTGTAAAAATTAGTTGAAATAAATTATTTACTTTCATACATCTTTAAAGCTAACTGTGCAAAAGAGGGAAATGTCTTAAAAATTTATATGTAAAAAAATCAATTTTCAAACTCTAGCTTTAAAAAAGTTTATTTCTGTCCTGTTTAACAGTGACTTGAAAATAATAGATATTTACTTTGGAAAAGAATCATAACAAGTGAACTTCAAGTAGCTTTTCAAAATGGGAATTTGAAAAACTATTTCCTGACAGAAAAGTGTTATTTGCACATAGTCTTTGTCTTCACATAGAGGTCTTTTTCTGACTAGAACAATTTTTGATTAGTTAGTAATATGTGGTTTCTTACACCAATCTTCTTTGGAAAGCAGTGGCTTAAGTGGAAAATCATGCAAGTTAAAATACTTTGTAGAGATCCTGTCCTTAAAAATGGTAGTGTTGAAGTGGAGGTGAAACCATACTGCTTTTTTGTTGTGCTATGTAAAACTTTAGAAGACTATTCAGGCAGAAAGATTTGAAACACCATGTGCACCATCTAGTATGAATATGTATGGAAAGTTAACTGAAGGATAATCTAAACTCATAGGCAGTTGCCTGTAGTCACATTTTTTGATATATCTCTAGAGAAATTCAGAAAAATCTATTGGGAAGACTTTCAGCTTTCTCTTCAAGTTTTTTTCCCCTTAGTATTTAAACAAAAAAATTAAGAAGCAGATATCTGGGTGACAGCTGTTGGAAATAGAATGAAAGAATTTATGAATGGGAGTGGGATTATTGGCAATTTATGTCAGGCTTGTTAAACATCTTTTGCCTACTCACCCAGAACCACAGCAACAGATTCATACTGAGCTTGAAAACAACTGGACTTTCAATTATCTTTCTTCATTATTGTTTCTGTTGGATTGAATAACAGATGATGCTAGGTTATTACCTGTGCTGTAGATCCAGTGATTGCACCATGTTTCTCTAGCTTCATGGGGAAACAGCATTTGTCTGGATTTTTGAAGTTCCAGCAGCTTGGTTTCTAAAGAGAGTTACCAGCTCTTCTGGATACTCCAGGGTGAAGATTCATCTTATGAAGCAAACTGAATTGTTTATGCTACCTCTGAAACTCATGAAACCTTCCAGAACTTCCCTTAGAAAGTTCTCTACTGATACCAATAGGGTTCCAGTGGAGTCCCAGACAGGATGTGGTTTAGTTGTACTTAACCACTAGAACAAGCATGGCTTAGTTGTTAGAGACTGTACTTGAGTGGAAAACAATACTTAATCAGGTAGATGAAAGTCTGAAGAACTTACTGATTTTAGTTGTGCTTCCCAGAAAACAAAATATGCTGACTTTTGTCCTTAAGACCTTCTGATAGCTCATGTTCTACCCTCGTTGCAACTTCCAGGAGCTTTTGCTGAAGCTCAACACTTGTTTATTTGGTGGAGGCAGGTGTGTTCATAGGTGTGTCTTGTGAATAAACATCTTGTAAATCTCTTTGTGATAGTGGTAATATGATGATGATGATGTACATACACACAGATTAGAGGCAAAATAAAGCAGAAATTTCTCTTGTAGATTTTTAACTCCTAATTTTTCATTTTACATGGCTCGTGGACGGGGACCATGCACAAGTTGTTCTTGCAGTGGTATAACTTGTGCAGTGCTGTGTGTGCAGATCACTGATACATGTTATTCATCATACTGTTGAAATGCCAATAACAGCCAGCGATGTCATTGACAAGGTAGTACAGATTTAGAATAACTCATGATGGAAATGGTCAATGATTAAACCATTCTCTTTGCGTAGCCTAATCCATCTAAACATTAATTGTCTGTATTTAGCTAGTGTCTGCACTGTCACTGCAGTCAGTGAAGAGTTTCCATAGGATAAGATGAATCTCTCCCATGAGATACTCAAATCTCTCCGTAGATTATAGAAGAGTAAGTCTACTCTTGATTCCTCATCTAGCATTCCTCATTTAGGATATTGCTTTCCTGAAGGCATCCCTAGTTAAAAGTTATGTTTGGTGAAAGTATTGGGTTTCTCCTAAAGTGCAGATTTTTCCCCCTGTATTATGTGCAACCAGATATATATTCAAACCGCCAAGGGTATGTATTAGCCCTATCTGCATTTATACTGTGAAAAATACCATCTTTAGTATCTGCTTTCCTACTTTTGTTCTGATTTGAGCTCAGCTGTTGAGGTACTTCAAACTCTTTGACTCAAATCGATTCTGTCCTCCTGTTCAGCCTGAACTGCAGAGCTATCCAGACTCGAAGGTTAGTCACTCAGGTGTGTGCATGACTCCTTAGCTGGAAAAACTTGACATGTTTTCCATCTGAGGTGCAGACCCTGTTCATTCAAAATGAAGCCTATCTACAACAATTAGGCTTTTTCCTATTGCAACTCAGCTGCCTGTTCTCCAGACTGGTTATCTGTTAGATCTGTAGCTATCTGCTAGTCATTCCAGCTTCTGCTAACCATCTTTTCAGGCACTTCCCTTCATCTTTGTTTAGCACTATTTTTTTCTTTCTTTTCTTCTCTTGTAACTCCATCGTCATCATGAAGTACAACATTACAAACATTTTACAGATCACGGCTCCTCCTAGGGTAGTAGTGCTACTGCACTTCTAGGTACTGGAAAAAACTACCAAAATCCTCGATTTTCTTGATTGGTTGGTTGGTTATTGTTTTGTTTGTTTGTTTTAGTTTTACTAACTTTCTTTGTAGTGGGAGCCTTGCAGCAGGTTTACTTTTTTATTTTCTTGATGGGAACACAAACCCCTTTTAAAATATATGTATATTAGGATTCTACAGAAGCTGAAATTACTACTGCAGAGTCAAAAAAGGTGTAGCTGTGTGCTGGGAGTACAATGATTACAACTGTGGGCAAGATGTAAACCATTTTTCCTATGATATGTAAATCATTCTACCCAGGTGGGTGCCTTGGGCTATATTGAGACTGAAGAATTTCTGTCTGAAGAGATCCTGGATCTACCAGATCCTCTCAGGACTTCAAGCTTTGCATGCCTGGCTTTCCTTCCTGGGAAAAACTTCTGAAGGAGGAAGGGGAGAGAACTGTTTTGTATCTAGGTCTTGACCACAGTACAGCTTTAGAACAAGTCAAAAAAACATCCTGGACCCATGAGCTCAGAAAAATTACCAGCTCCAAGTTCAGCCACATGATGTGGAGAAACCTTTTATGCGGATGGAAAAGAATTCTTTAAAACACGATTATGCCTATAAACTGAAGTAGATTATTTTTTTCCTTTGGCAAAAAGTTTTAATTAGGTTTTGCTTTTGTGAAACTTTTCTGAGGGCTGATATTTAGCTGAACTGCAGTCTACTGTGACAGGGGACAACTGAGTGCTCTCTTGAAGTCCCTTAAGCAAATGGTAATTGTCTACACTGTGTAAGGACAGTAAGTGCTGGAGGAGAGATGCTGTCTGCAACCGTTGTGGTAAATAACCAAAGACTGACTCGCACTCAAGGAAGGTAACCCTTGGCTAAAATTAGACTCAAAGTGAGATGTTGCCTGTGAAAATCTGAGCTTAAAGCAAAGGCACACCATGGTTGGGGATTTCTGCTAGCTAGAAAATCTTCCTAATAAGAGAACAAGGACTGGCAGTGTAGTGCTACTTTTAGCAGGAATTCTGCTCCAAGGCTCAGTCTTGGGCTATATATGGAAGCTATGACTTTCAATCTCTTCCCTAGATTTTATTTAATGAGCTGTAAAAGTTATGTGTGAATGACCATTTTAATGTTTCTGTGGCTGTCTGCCATGCCAAATATTTAGTTCACCCTCAGATAAGCCTATAGACTATGTAAATTCCACAACAGATTTCACATCTAAATATCTAAACATTGACAGTGAATTGAAAAGACCTGTTAAAATGTATGAATATGTGATTCATAATTTGCATTTCAGCTGCTTTTGTTCCCATGAAAACATTTCAAAGATTAATTTCTAGGAATTATTTCATTGAAGATTTATTAACATGTGTCTATCTCTCTGCAAGATCATCCAGTCTCAGGCCTTTTAAAAAATTGTTGTTTTGGAGTGAAGTGCTAGTGCAAAATCAAGTATCAGTCAGCCTGAAAAGATATAGGAATTGATGCAGCAGAAATATATACAATCAATTTGGGAAAATGATAGTTCTACAACCCATGAAAATACCTGTTTTGACTCTGATCTTCCTGGTAGGAGGTATTAGGAACATGTGATTTCCAGGGATCCAACTATTCCTTGGCCAGGGAGAAAAATCACTAAGAAAATACACATAGTGTGATTAATCTTAGTTGAGTTTAGTGGCAGTGTTTTTAATCTAGGCAAAACACTGCAGCAATTAGCAAATAATTTCCTCCCCTGTGCCAGTATAAAACATGTGCTGTAGAAAAAAAAACGGTGCCATGAGCACTTCCATGTGTTAACAAGTCTTCTCTGTTTCTTTTTGAAATAGCCATGTGGTGTATCCAAAAAGAAATTAAATTGGGTCTCTGAGCTCCCGCGTGTACTTCCTCTCTTCATGATGGCATAAGAAAAGTATAACTGACCTTCAGTCCTTTATTTGCAGACTAATAAATCAATGTAGAAACCATTCCATGCTTACCTATTGAATATTTCACCCTGAATTGTATTGCATGATGTCTGCCTATGTTTCTGCATTGGTCATGCTAAATGAATACAGTTAAAAGTTTCAGTAAATTAATTCTTAAAACTCGTGCTTTATTAAAATGTCTTATTGATTTTTTTTTTCTTTAAACTCACATCAAGCAGCGAGGCTTCCAAATGAAAGCCGTTTAGCTTGCTGGCTTGGAAGAAGTTCAAGGTCAGCACTGAGCTTTGTGGCATGGGTCCAACAGCAAGTGAGAACTCATAGAATTCACAAAAAAGTGAAAGAACAAAAGTTGTAAACTTAGCATAAAAATTACATGAGTGTCTCTTAGTAACACAGTTCATAAAAATAAGAAAACTAATGTTAATATCAGCACCCAAAGTGCCTATCGCTCAGATGTTGTGGCTGTATAGAGTAGTCCCGAGGGAGGATGAAAAGGCAAAATAGTTCCTGTCTTTATTACTTTGTGGGAGGATAGTTGTGGAATTATCCTCCTTGTTGCACTTGTCTGGCCCTGTCTGGAAGACAGTAAGCCCTAGAAGGTCCATCTACTGAAAAATGAAAGGAAATGTGTGAGTCCAAATTCTTTATCATCCATATAATCCTCAGTTCCTTCTAGCAGGTATGTTGCTTGGTGGTTCCTGGTATTGCATTTTCCCTTGAGGAGACAGAGAAGAACCTCTGCAGCTGCTGAAGTTAAGCCACCCTGGACCTAGACTGTGCTTTACCCTTTTTGGTGTTTCTGCAGGTGTGAGATTATCTCTGATTTTTTTTCCTGGAACCACTTTAGTTTGTTCTTTCATGTGTGCTTCTCTTGCACTTGTCTTTATCAACCTTTCACGTTCAGAGGAGGACTTCTCCAGCAAAACTTCCCACTTCTCCCAGTTTTTCTCTGTAGAACTGAGTATGTCAAAGTTTACATGTTCCAGGACCATTCTGCGATGGCAGAAGAAAATCTTCACTGTGGGCTGAGGTGCTGTGCCTTTTAAGAATGCTTATTCATCTCCACTAAAGGGCACCTAGATGTAGATACCTATGGTACAGGCATCTACATTTAGTCATTAATGCCTGCCTAATGCTGTGTATTCTAGTTGTCTTCTTTTCTGAAGCCATAAGAATAAAGGAGAGAGTAATTCTTCCAAATTTACATTTCTAGTATCATTTGATTGGTGAGGCCTAAGATGGAAAAGGAAGAAACTGGTTGGCAGGAGCTGTTGGTTAAATGCTGTGTTAGAGCACTATACAAAGCCTTGCTTTATCTGGCTGTAGAGAAAGCTGACTCAAGTAGCTCCGAGGAGCGTGAGTTTCCGCAGTGCCAACTTCATGTAAACAAGTTATAGGAATATTTTTTCAGACTGAGTATGGAGAACCCACATTCTTGTTTTTGAATATGTTAGCTCATTGAAACTGCAAGGAACATTGTCTTTTTCAATGATTGAGTGGTTGTGTGTGCATGTATATATTCTATGTAATGCGTATATTTGTTTATGTTTATGTACTTATGTGTGTAATTTTAATGTATTTTAGAGAGAGGGAGAGAATCAACTGTTGTGCAGCTGTTTTTTTTTCAAATAATCCGTGCAATCTACTTCCATTCTGTGTGAGTAGTAGATGCCATGTACCTTTTAAGCAAAAGCTATAGGGATTAACAGATTAATTGCTGTAATATAAAATTATTCAACTGCCCCTACAAATCATGCTCTGTGAAAATTGCAACTAATTAAGGCTTGTTGGCGATCCAAGTTGATGCAAGTAGAAATAACTATATGCAAAGCTATATTCTTATAATGAATTAACCAAATAGCATTTTCCCTAAGCTTTTTCAGAAATTTCTTCCATGCTTTCATCAAATAGATATATTCATTAATAATTTTGAAGCAATTAAGCTGTTACTGATGTCATGGATTCAAATTATGCTAGACACTCTCTGGGGCAGCAACTTGTCGCTTTAATGTTTGTGAAATCCTGCTCTCATTACAACTGAAGACTCTGTGCTACCACAATTGAGTTAATAGCAGAAGATAGAAATCTTTTAATTTAGATTGTGCATTAAGTAACTTATGGTTTTACTTTGCCTTTTCTGAATAAGACAAATGTTCAAGCACTTTCTTAAATATTGGCCATTTCCTCCTTTTGCTTCCACATGTACTTTACTAATATGACAGACTAATGTCCATCTTCCTGTGTAATAGAAGTTATAAAACTGTAGGATTTGTACATTTGCTTGTGTCTGAAGAAATGTCACCTTTATACAGGCTTATTTTTTTCCTTAAGTGAAATATTTCATATTTATCAGGGAAATTAAAAGCCCTTTTAAATGGAAGGGCAATATACATTAAAAACAAAGAAACTTATTTTAAAGCCTAGAAATCATTTAGGTAGTGATCTGGGTTTACACATCTTTGTGTTTAAATGCGTCCTGGTAGTCAGAGTGAAAGAACTTAATAGTTGTTGACTTGCAGGTTCTGAAGCCCTCTGTACTGAATTAGTGACAGTTCATAAATGTATTGAGAGGAACAGATAACTGCAGTATTTATGAGTATTTACATGTCCTTAATGTCTGCTTAGCAGCAGTCAAATAACAAGATGAACAGATGTCTCTCCCAAGCTTCTTAAAAAGAGCTCAAGAAGAAGGGAAAATGACTTATTAAGCATAATGAATGCTGCACAAACTACCTCTCTCTTCATCATAGATTCACATTTGCATGGTGTGATGACATTCTTGTTATGAATAAAGCAAACATGTGCCTGATTGCACCTTGACTGTGGTACATACATAGTGCTAGCCCTTGGCATAATCTCTGTGATGTACATATTTAGGAGAACTATATGCATCTGTTTTATTTTCAGGCTTTCAGGTAACCTTTTCAGATTATTTGGGGATATGGAGGGGAGGCAAAGCATACCCCAGACTGATTGTTGTGGAGTTACAGAGCATCAGGAACCTGGCAGAAATGAATTGCTGCTGGCCTCATGATCTCAGGCATTTTTAAGGGGCTCAGGGAAGGTTTTCTCACTATCTTCAGCTCAGCTTCTGCAGTCCAGGAAGCAAGGTGACTTTTGGGGACTGTCTCTTGACACATACCCCAGTCATTATCTTCAGCTGGGTGACTTTCCTAGTTGCTGATGCAGGCCTGTGATTAAAAGGCATTAGCTCAGAACGTATAGTTTGTTCTAGAGGTTTGTGTAATGCCATTTGTATAATCATGCCTGTCTTGTTTATCTAATATGAGTGGAAAATAACTCAGGTTATGAAATTTGCAAGAGAGACTTGTGGCCACAACATTTTGAAAATATAATGCATGATTACTTTTTATGCTTTTGTTGTTCTTTATGCAAATTGATTGATGAAAAATGAATGCAGTATTTTTTCTGTAGGCAAAGTGAAAACATAAGACATGAAATCCTCTACCCTGCACAACTCTAGCTCATCAGTAAACCTGAATGTTTATATCTTTAGTTTCTTTTTGGTGGTTTAGCATGGAGAATGGAAGTACTTGGTACTGCTTAAATAAATCTGTCACTACCTAATCACAGTACATTATATATACTATTAAATTAATGCTAGAAATATTTTGGATGTGGGTGCCTATGTAGAAATTTCCACTTCTACCTTTCAATATGTTTCACATCAAGGAGCAATGTCTCTGCACTGCCTCTCTGAATAAGGCCATGATTGTGTCTTCCTCTGCTGTGCTTCTTCTGCCTGTAGATGTTCTGGTACATCACACCTCCTCCTTTGCTGAACAAGCCTTTAAATTCCATTACGGGAATGACAAAACTCTACAGCTCCCACATGGGTAACCTATGCTCTGTGCACATAGCTTGTGCACTTGCAGTGTGGCACTTGGACTGTGACTTCTCATGTGTTTACCTGTCTCCCTTCATAAAGGAGCAGTATTGCTCCTTCCCTTTGACTTGGACACATGCTTAACATGTGCATCTTGTCTCGTCAGATTTTCTGTTGCTTGTTGATCGAGAACTCCTTTGATGACAATTTTGATGCTGTCAAGGAAACAATAGAAATGGTTTGCTTGTTTCTCTGGCACAATGTAGGCAGATCATCAACAAGAATACAAAACTCATCCTGTTTAAAAATGCTGTGTGGTACTAAGAATTGAACATTTCTATTCATCTATATTGACTAAGTTAAAATGTGATCAATGCTACATCATTTTATGAGTCTGTGTGTAATTTCTGTCCTCATTTCCTCTGACAGTAAGAAGAAAATAAGTGAAAACAAAGCTGTTTAATGCATTTTTCTTCTATGCTATTCAATCCTACCAGTAGATGTATTTCATACAGATCCACATTGTGTGTTAAGTTTGACTTTGTCTTGTTGCAGGCTGTTCTGTTTCACCATAATGATGTACAATTTAATAATTTTTGTGTAATGGGTAGTCTTGCTTCATCTTCTTTGTTAATTTTTCCCAAACCTTGCCAGGCCAAAGTTAAAGGTCACTGATCTTCAAAAGTCACCTGAAAATCTGGTAAGAACTTATATTTTTCCTAAATTTCAGTAAGTCTAGAAAATGAGAAGCAGGATTGTGTCAGCTTTGGGGCTGGTAGAACACAGGAAGATAAAACAGGAACAGTTAGGACCCTTTTCAGGAGCATGCCTTTGCCTTTGGAAGAATTCTGACAATTCTGAAGTGTTACTACTACTGCACGTTTGAAAACACAGTATCCACTCATCTGTCAGACAACCAAAAAAGGTAGTATTGTTTCATAAGCAGCTTGCTCCTTTCTATCCATGGGGTAAAACTCATATTGCAAATAGCACTGCTAAATCTTTATCAGAGTTCTGACTACCTACTCCCTTACAGAAGCAATTCTTACAGGGAAAGCCAAGTGATACCACTAATCATGTCTCTTTTTGTATTCCTTAACCAGTATATACTGATTCCTTTAAACTTTCCTGGGAAGTTGCAATGGAGGATATAGGAAACAAAGAAGTAAAAGAAGATAGTAAGAAGAGAGTAGTCTTGTGAGAAGATACTAACTTTGTGATTGCTGTCTATGGATACATTATCTGTATATCAGACTGGTCTGGAATAGTGTAATGGATACACAGAAGCAAAACAATTACATTGCAAAAGCTGGAAATATCGAGACAAAGTTATATGAGATAGCTTCTACAGGAAGAGTTTGGAAAAGGCATCAGTTTCTGAATTAGCAATGTGTTTGTCAGATAAAAATATTGGTATTTTCAGTAGAATCTAAACATTTTGTCTGCTTATGTGTGTGAATATAAGTTAGAAGCAAAGTATTTTTAAAACAACTTCCCCAAATTTTTGACTTTTGAGGAAAATCCTGTATTTCTTTTAAAAGACCATTGAAGTTATTTTCAAATTATAAAAGAAAAGGTAAGGGAAACTGTAGGTATTTTTACACCAAGGGCTTGGTGATTCCATTGAAGAAATCAGGCAGTGACACGTGGAAAGAGAGCCCTGTATACAATAAATCATTCTTGACATATCCCTTGGGCAGTTGGCTTTCGTATGCTATGCAGTGCACTGGGATGTACTATTATTATTTCCCATGTGGTTATATGTGGGCATATGCTGTCACTTTCCATTGCTGGAATAAGCTATTTGAGATGGATTTTTTAAATATTCCCTCTTTATTCATCAATGAAAAGTCAGTTTGAGGCCTTACTGAATTTGATTAGCAAGGAAAACATAATCTTCCCCTCCTTTGTCCCATCTCCGGGACAAAGCTTGTATAGCTAAGGGGAGTCAACAACCTCTAAGTTGTTACCTTAGATGCTGGAAGTGGTGTGAAGTAGAAAGAAAAATGTGCAGCCTTAGCTGTTGATTTCCCATTTGAAGACATCCAATTTGAGTGTATTGAGTGTTGACAGCCAGCACTGAAGTCCCAAAGAGCTGTGTGAGTATTCATTATCTCCCCAAATCTAGACCTAAGGAAAGATATCTAAGGAAGGATGCGTGAAGCAGTGGGACCAATAATTGTCGTTTGTAAATTGCCATGTGATGCCCTGTGTGGTTTTCAGGGTGACTTTGTTGGTGATTTTGTCCTTCCATCTCTTCAGCTTAGAGGCTGTCAAGATAATGACGCTTTTGCTGTATTAAATCAGGGCTAAGACCTCTGTGACTCCTGATCACAGTTGTATCTGGTTTATCCTGATGGGAAGAAGTCTGGTTACGTTTGCTTGTTTGTCTATGAATCCTTTTCTGTCACGTTCCTTTTGACAATTAGTATTTCTCACTGAGTGTACATACCTTTTGTAGGGGCAAATACATCTACATCCAATTTACATACAGGAGTGTATTACAATATTTTACACATGGGGTACTAATCATTCTGTGGCAGATTTATTATTCTAGTAAATATTGCTGTAATATAACTGATCAGTTTTTTCGTTGTTCGCTGGGTATTTCAGGATGTCTGTTGCTGTGGAAAGCCATAGAGATTACACAAGCTGGATGTAGTGAGAGAGGGGCAGGCTCCTAATGCAGAAACTCAATTTGCCCTGAGGTTGCTGTTATTTGCCACCTTTAGCCACAAAGGCATGGGGGTGGGAAAAGAGAGGAGATTTCATCCTCCAAATTCAGGCATTTCATTAACCAGCCACAGCCAAGGTTTTATCAGACAAAGCCATATGTCTGATACTGGCCTGTGGCAGTCCTGCTTTGTCATGGACCCATCGTTTTCCCTCCTGCTTTGCTCTCTTTGCAGTTTTGCCACAAAGCTTTGTGCAGTGCTATGAATTGGTTTTGGAAATGAATGACTTAAAAAGTATGTGGGCTTGGAAAATTTAAGTCAGAAAAACACTGCATCTCAAGAAAACACAGGCAAATTCAGAGGATCATCTTCTGAGGAACTCTATGTAGTATGTGGAGAAAAAGTGATTGATTCCTTGATAATATTATTTTCTGTATAGAGGGAGCTAGCTGTAAGTTAACTGGTGTGAAAGTGCTTCATAAAACAGCAGAGGAGCCCTAAGTTTGAATTGGCCTTCTCTGTGGCTTTAAATATGGATTCTGTTTTAGCAACCTTTCCTATGTTCACAGAATATATAGGGTTGTATATCTTGTGTAAACCAAATTATTATCAATGGTATGAGCACAAACTGGGTTTTTTTTCTTGCAGTTTTTCATGTTGCAATCAGTGGTACCTGCTCTCTTTGTCCTTTATGAGAGGAAATAATGTAACTTAAAGCCATTTTGTTTTTCTTCTTTAGCATCTCCCCATGCCTGAGACTTCTGAGATTTTCCTCTTCCCCTGGTACTTGTAATGGCTTTTTCTGTCTGTAGTTATAGTCACTGTGCTTTGGCTGCTTCAGAGTCCGCTCACTGAGCTGGTGCTTCGGCAGAGGAGAGGTGAGAAGCCTCAGCCTGAGGGGTTGCCTTCCAAACTCGCCTAGCACTTGGTTAGTAACTTCAATCGAGTTTATTTCAAAGCATCTCTGACTGTGACTAGTGGTGCGGGCACCGTGAGTTATGCTGTCAGATGTGCGTGCTGGATTCAACCCACTGAGACCTCAGAAGGTTATTTCAGCCTTCTATTATTAAAGTGTTTAAAAATAAACCATGGCTTTGAGCCAATGTCCAAGGTGAGGGGATGGTCAATGCGCCCTTTCCTGCTGGAAGCACAGCTGAGATCCAGTGAATTCAGTTCTTTCCACGTTATCAGAGAGAGGTGAAGAAAATGATGCAGTGTTCTGTTCTCTTTTCATCCCCATAACCAGTTATCAGACCTTTTGCCATGTTGTGATAACCAGTTGCTAGGTAGGAAAACTGTTTTTGACTTTGCAGTTTGCAGACAGTTAATAGGGTGAAGTTAAGGGTCCATCCTAGTCAGTGTTCTGTGATAACTTCAGATCAGCCAGCAGCATTTCTTTTTCTTTCATTGCTTTCTTTTAACTGTGGGATTTCTCCTAATCTGGTAGAAGCAGAGAGAGAGAAAATTTTTTCATATAGAAAGGGATACTGTTTTAGGATTGCAAATATTATACCAAACATATATAACAAGTTTTCTTGGAAGTGGGAAATATGCCTGTATGCATGTCTATATAGAGATGGTAATTTGAAATGATTTAGTATAAGATGGTATACATATTGGCACTTCAAATACATCTTACAGATTTTTCCATAGAAAGGGTATGGGGAACGAATGGAGACATAACTTTTTAATCTGTGTGGTTGTGTGTATATTGATGCATTAACAAACAATTTAGAAGAAAGTATTCAACTCTAAGTATAATTCTGCCAAAGCCTTCTACACAGAGAGGTGATTTTATAGCTAGCCCCAAGCATGTAAGCTACCATTGCAGAAATGTGTGTTTTGTATAATTCATTATTTCATAGTTGTATTATTCCATAATGAATAGTGAGTCAACTGGAGTATAAAATTATGAAAAGCAGCCATTTCAATATCAAAAAGAAAATACAGTCGAAGCAGGTATTCAAATTTCTTCCTTTATTCTTTGTTTATATGGCAAATGGAGCAATAGATAAATGATATATCCACAAAAGATACAAGTAGGATTGAAATTGTGCAATCACCATCTGTTGTTACTTGAAACTCTCTCTAAATTGTATCTTGTATGTAACTTTCATAGTCAATGGCAAAAATGTTTTCCTGCCTCCTTTTAATTTTTTCTTTCATTTGTATTGTTCCATGTAACATCTTCAGTTTAAGCCCCTTAGTGAAGTGTATGTTCCCAGAGTGGCAAACTCCCTGCTTCCATGGCCTCTCGTGTAAGGGACTCCAGTTGGTGTCGTGGTATCATGCCCATGTTGTGTCCATGTTGTGAAGGACCTACTCTGAAGTGTAAGCCATACTGCTAAATTATCTTACTCAACCAGAGTAATGTACTCTGAGGGCCAGATGCTGACACATCATGGGCATTCATGTAGGCGTGTTATGGGTGGAAGTGTGCCTTGCCTCCTGCACATTTGTATCATGGGACGTGCTTTTCACTACCCACGTTGCTGACTGCTCATTGCATGAATTTTCAAAATGATAGTCATGGACATTGCTTATGCTGTTAGTTAGACCCTCCTGCTCTGTGACAGTGCCCCGTTTGCTGCAGTTTTCCTTGTTACTGGCTTCTCAGACCTTTTAACTCTTCACAACTTCTTGATCTGTCAACCCTCCCTGTAATGAGAAGACCTGTAAGGAGAACACAGTTCAGGAGAGGGCTGTGTAAGAAACAGGGATTTACTGGGATTTGTTGGATGTTAGGAAAACAGTTACTGTTTCCCTTCTCCCTCCCACCCTCCTCCCACATCCCTCCGTATTTTAAGAAGGAAGTACCTGAAGGTGAGGAGAAATAGCCTGTCTGGGAACAAATAAATTTGCCCTTTTAACTTGTAGAGGTGGAAAATACTGAAGAGGTTTAGGAGGGCTTTGTCTTGATTATCTTCTGAGCTCTAAAATATAGACTTCTCAGCCTTCTTACTGAGTGGGGGCAGATGAAACAAGGGAAGGAATGCTATTTTAGCATTATATGACAGGAGATTTGATGGATTCCTTCCTTTCCATTGGTCCCTGCTAGTTTTGTTGGTCAGTCAGAAATGCCACATTCAACCCCAGAAACCGCAAGAAAGGTAATAATAACTAGTATAATGACACATGCTGCAAATATCGTAGCTCTTCATGTGAAATTTGAGCTGAATATTTCTGATCTTAGTTCATTTAGAATGCTCAAAAAGTCTTTTTGGTGTATAGTGTCTCAAAGGGCAAGCACATTTTGCTTATTTTTTGATCTACAGAGAGAAAGGCACCTGGTCTTCTTATGTCTACTAATTACACTTAAATATTTGTAAGCAGGTGGAGACAGTCTATGCAAGGGAGGTAAAGATAAGCCTTCCTGGAAAGAGAAAGAAATTTCATGGAATTATAAATGTATAGTAATTTAACTTTGTTGTTAAAATCAAAATTAATGCCACTGAACTTAAGAACTTTTCAATACCTTAAGGCAAATTTAAAAGTCAAACCAAACAACTTTGCACCACTGCACTAAAAAATATTTCTCTAAAATGAAGTCGCTCCTAGGTCTCTATGGCAAGCATTTTTGCACTGCAAAATCAAAACCACTGAACAGAACCATCCTTACTGTTGTTTTCTGTCTGATCATTGCAGATATTTTTTCTAAACACATTTTAGCACCATTACGGATTTTGATAATTAATCCCCATTTGATATGTGAAAAACAAGAAATAAAAGCCATAGCAGTTTAACTCACATGTAAACCTGCCTGCCAAGACTTGGGCTGTTTTTTAACATTATTATGTGATGTTCAGGGATGAAGGACAAGGAGAGTAAAGCAACCAAATACTTTAAGAATTCAGAGAACTCATGAGGCATTAATTCATAAGTCAGACATCCTTTCCCCTTAGGAGGCTTACTGATGGAATCACATGAGAAAACAGTGTGCTTGTTTTCTTTTGTGCTCTTACTTTTGAAGCAATAGGGAAAGGAGTTAATCAGGTACGGAATTTTTCTTTGATTTTCCTCTTTCAAGGCAAACAGTATGTATTAGATTTTTGTTTTGCCTTGTGTTGTCCTGCATTGATAATTCCATATATAAATGCAGTCTGTGTATATGTAGACTGAGCATGCAAAAATAAAAGGGAAAATATCTGATACTTTTTAATAATATGTAAACCATATTTAAATGTTAGAGAATGAATTTAACTAATGCCTTCAAAGGTTGGTTATCCACAATGCAATGCTTGCTTTTTTTGAATTTTCATCATTATTGTGTTCTTTCATTTGTTCCAAAACAAGAAAGAGAACATAGAGTCTAAAGGTGCATCTGTTAGGCATCAAGTAGTTTTCCTCTTTATATACCAAAAACCTGGAGTTATAAATAGATGTAGTTATCATCGATTCTAAAGGTCAGCAATTTGCAAAATAAATTTTTCACTCCATAGGGCCATTGTTTCAGCCTACACTCAATGGTTATAAATCTGCTCATGTTAGCTTATACCTGTCTGCTATTTTTTACATAGGAAGAGTTCACCAAGCAACAAAATAATCATCCGTCTATTGTGGGTATATTAAAGCAGTGACACTTTTCTATTCATCTGTTTATTTTTGCCATTGTTACATATATACATAGAGAGAGTCCTAGTAAACTGAAACAAGAAATGTAAAATATGTTACAGTAAAATATATCTAACTTAGGAAAATGTAGCAATGATAGCTCATCTAGGAAATAGGAGATTAGTTGTGAATATTATTGACTAATTTATCAGGTATTTTGAAGGGGAATATTAACTACTGATTTAGTTGGTCTCTGTGTATCATGGTTATGTGCACGTATTTTATGAAACAAGTTCATAAAAGCATTCCAGAGGGTGTTTTTTATAGATCTAGAATATTGTGATTTATGGCTGTTTTTTTTTACCTAAATGAGTTTTTCTATGATACCCGTATAGCTTATTTTTAGATACAGTGATTGTCATAGCAGCTATGTAGCCCTGTGTATTTTCAAAGCATTGTTATGATGGAGAAAATATGAAGAATCTCTTGAAAAAGAAAGTGATCTTAGTTTTTTTTTCTTCATAAAAGACATTGTGGGGTCTAAAATTCCTTTTCTTTGAACTGAGTGGCATTTTACCTGAGGAACATGAGGGAGGATTAGGGTTTTGTTAGTAGTTCAGTAGTTCAAAGTGGGAAGTAGCCAGATTAGACTGGATTTGGGTAAACCAGAAAATATAGTGGCAGTTTTAGTAAGTTAGAGACATTCTTCTGAAAGGTGATAAAAGTGGCTAGGAGGTTACAGCTCCTAGACATGAAGCACAGCCTGGGACAAGAAGGAAACTATCAGTCCATCAGTGAATAAACTCATTTGACCTCATTAAGTGATCAGTTTCTTAATTTTTAAAACAAAGATGAAGAAGAGGTGTGCTGCAATAGTTTGCTAATGTTTTTAAAAAAAGTTCGTTGTAGTCACTCTTGCTCTCAGCAGCATATTGTCCCTCTGAAGATGTGACTCTCAGCCCTGAAGTCTTCTGAAAGGCTTCACATGAGTGTATGCATTGAGACATCTTCAAGTTTTGGTGACATGATCCCTGAAAATCCAGTCCTGTTGGTAGGTCTCTGAGGAGACATTCAAAACTCATGTTCTCTCAATCATGATGTCTAGCTTGAAAAATAGCAAGCAAATTCAGGTTTGCCTCTGTTAAATAGATTTTTGCTAGTGTAATGGGAAATATCACTGGTCCCTGGGGTTATAAGCACTCTTTAAACCACGCTGTATCAAAGATGTTTTCCCCTTAAATATTCCTTTGCTCTGTTTCTGTAAAGAAAACTATTTCTCCATTGGTACTTAAAATAAGAGGTTTTGTTCATTAGAGTGCTTTGTCGCTCTAGTATAGAGGTTCATTTGTAGACTTACTATTAAGTGATTGTTTTTCAACTCTAGGTTGTATACCTGCTTTTTAAATAGAAGGAAATGGCCAGTCAGTCAACCAAATAGAGTATATCTCAAGGTCAAATCAAGATGGTATGCTTTGTTTCCTCATAAAATTGCAATGTTATTCTCTTTCTATAAGTGTGTTCTGATCTGACTGTAACAATACATTGGAAAAAATATTTTAAAATCTGCACTTATATTACAGTTCCCTTTAATGCCTGAATGAGCAGAAATTTCTTTGAACAGAAGTTATTCTGTTGTGTTTCAGGCTCTGAGACAAACATTTTGATTTGAAAATAAAAGAAGATTTTAATGGGCTTTCAAGGGTGTCTCAAGAATGTGACGCAGTCTAGTCATAATGAAATTATTTCAGAGGGGAAATAATCTCGCCTTTTTTTTTTTTTTTGAGTGAAATTTTACAAATCTGTAAACACTTTTAATTTTCCCTCCAATGTAAAACCTCATATTCAATATTTCAGATTTTCCTCATGTTGTGTGAATTTTACGTCTGGACTTCCCCTCTTCCTGTCCTCAAAAGTCAGGTAACTGAAGGCCAACAGTTCTAAAGAGAATTGCTGTCATTTTCAAATCTATGTCTTAAGAAATCTACTCTCTGTGTATGAAGTATCTACAAGTTGTTTCAATGGTATTAGTATCCTAAGTGCATTAGATGAGAAGATGAAAAGCATCTGCTCAAATGTTGGTGTACACAGAGTTGTTCAGTGACGCTGGTCTCCTTTCATTATCCTCAGAGTCAAATACCCACTTTCATGTCCTGTGGTTCACTTCTAAAGGAGACCTATTCATGGGCCAGATGAGTGGTAGCCTAAAATTGCCTGTCTCTCTGGTGATTATAAAAAGAGGCTAGAAGGTAGAAATTCTATGCAGATTCATTGTAAATGTGAGATAACATCTGTTTTCTGCAGCCCCAGTCAGCTTAAAGAGAAGAGAGACCTTAAAATTCCCCAAGTGGAGTGGCTCTGAGTAAGGAGACTATGTATATTTACCAATGCCCAGAAAATTAGGAAGACACTATAAGGAGTCAGTTGGTAATTCTGGGTACCTTCAAGCTCTGAGAACAGATGAGGAGACTCTTTTAGATCATTGTTTTGGTGGGTTTGGGGGCTGTAAATCAGATGTGGTGTCTGATACCCCGGATTTTGGCCTCATTAACCTAGGAGCTCACCCCTTTCCAAAAAAAAATGGAAGTTATTAGCTAGGAAGAAACTGGCACATAGGTGCCAATTTATAAAAATAGGCAAGTGCTACATTTTCAACACAAGCTTATTTTCCACTAACTTTGATGAGATTTATTAGTCCGACAATAACAGGAACTTACAAGATGTAAGAAAACCTCCTTTAAAAACACTTCTTTGAGATAACTTCCAGCCTGGTCAAGGATTTTGTAACACTCCCCATTCAAAGATGGTGTGTGCATGCACATTTTAGATACAGTAATTGTAATAGCAGCTATGCAGCACTGTATATTTGCAACGCATTTCAAAGCACATTTTCATAGTATTATATGTGGTTTCAAGAGCCCTATCTCAGCACTTAAGAAACATACATCAAAGAGTTTTAAATCCTGCCAATCCTACCAGCTCTGCGTCCCCCTTTCTATATAATTTAGTTAATCTTTCAAGGCAAGTTGACACATGTAGTCAATTGGTTACAGGGATTTTTAAGATCATATTTCATATTCTTCTATAAGGCTAGTAACGATGGTAAAATCTAACTTGGGAGATTTTCAGCCTGCACTGACAATTCTTCATTATGAAATTCAAAGGGCATATATGCTGATTGATTTCTGATAAAATCCATGTCTCATGGAATGTTCTGTATAGTTTATGTAGACAGTTTATATTGCAGGCATAAATTGTAGGAATAATTTACTGTTACATGCAATTATTTGAAATAGTAGTGATTTGTTCAGTAATATCTCCAGAATTCCAGACACTGGTGCAATATAAACTGCAATAAAAAGTTCATTATAGTTTATATGGTTATATTTTTCCTCACATTTAGCTGCTTTTATGCATTATTAGTTTCTGTGAAATTTATAGGCAGCTAGAGAAACAAACAGCTACCTAGTGTGAAGCATGAAACCTGCATTTAGTGACTGCTGGCCTCTTGACTGATGTGCTGTTATGCTGAAAAAGTGGCATATAAACAATTTACTGGTGAAAGAACAATCTTTAATTGGGAATTTGACCAAGGCCAACTAGATATTAAGGAGAAGGTCATGGGCAAAAAATTGGTTCACCAGTAAATGGCCTGATTATCTGCAGAATGAAATCAGAGGTTTTGCATGACTGATGGCCAAAAGGAAGAATTCAGTAGGGGCTACAAGTTAAAAGATTTGCTTTCATCACAGTAAGCTGATGGTGGGTCATATGGCACTCCTGTCACAGTTTGAATTCAGACTTCTGGGACTGCTGAACCGACATGGGTTTCTGTTGCCCCTGTTTTTCACTGTTGCAGAACTGTTCCTGCTCAGTGGTTTCTGGAGTATGTGTAGCTATCTATGTTTTTCTCTATGTTCCTGCATCTCTGTAGGAGAAGCATCCATCAGAGGTGAGCAGGGAAGGTAGGAGTGACTAGAACCTCCCGCTAGGGGCTAGTTTGCTGACCCTTGGCTTGCTCAACCACAATGGGCAAGCCTTTCAAGCTGGCACCAGGGGAACAGCTATGATGAAGGACAGACATAAGGCTGTTACATTCAGTGGAATTAGTCTAGGCTTGCAGTTACTCGAGTGGCCTGTTGTTGACAATGGCACAGCTGTTTTTGCTATGAGAAAACAACCACATATTGGCAAGAGAAAAAGATTGCAGATTAAATATTTATGGCATGCTTATTTACCTTTTCATTAGGAGAGGAAACAAATTAATTGCCTATTCCATGGTCAGGTTAAAGACAAGATGATTTTCTAATTGTTCCTAGGGAAAATATGGTCTCTCTAGATGTACTCTTAAAGCATCCTAAATAGAGGAACTAACATGCTGTGGAAGTTACAGAGCAGCCAGTAGCAATGGCATATTTTCAGTTACTGTATATTTGCCATGGAAAAATCCTGTCTTCTAAACAGCAGTTCTTTCTCTTTGTTACCAAATGTAAAATTCCCAAAGCTGTTACATCAACAGAAGGAAAACTTGTTTTATTTAATGTTTTCTAGTTATGGTCATTGTGTTAATCTCCTTCCTCACAGATTCTCAGTATTAACTCACCACCTGCAGACATGCCTTTGCAAAGGTATAAGTGTCTGATCTCATCTATGCAGACAGTGGTCTGAGTCTGAACTACGTCCCATCCTAGTCTTAGTCTTTCTGTGGGAGGTAGTAGATGTTTATTAAAAACTTGGCTTTGATTGTGGCACAAGTGACTGCCAAAGCATGTGTGAATGACTAATTATGTTAAATAGGTACTAATGATCAGAACATATGTTCTGTCCATGCCCCATTTTCCCCCAGCTGAGTTGTCTGCTTGAGGAATTAGGTTGCTTCTCTCAGGGGAAACACTGTAAATAACAATCGGAACTGAAGGTCAGCTCTAAGAAAATGAATTACAGTTATTTGTGGTGCATTTCTACACTGCTGTGCTAAGAATAGGTAATTTAAAAGTACCTTGCAGCTTCTGCTCATGGACATGTTGCCTCAGGTAGCCTGGATCCTATTTTTCTGTTTCATTCCGGTGTCTACTGTTGCTTTTGGAGATCCTATTGGGTTCTTCCTTGTTCTTTACTTCTTTCTCAGTCTACCAAGTTGAGAAGATAAATAAACTTTTGAAGCCTGGGATTTATTTCCTTTTCCAGTGATTGTAAGTAAATCTCTGTTACAGTAGTCAAAACATGGAATGTGTTATTATATTTTCTTGGAGTTTTCTGTTTAGTCATAATGTGGGCTGAAAATGAAAAATTAGTTAGAACTGCACAGTCTATTCAAACACACACAAGGCTGTTTACACACCCAGGACATGAAGAGCTTCAGAAAATGTACACCTTTGCCTTGTTGTGTTTTTTATCTGTGATTTAGACCAACTGTCCAAATTACATGCATCAGAGAAACAGGAAATACTGAAGAAGTTCTCCTACTGTGTGGTGCTAGCAAGCCTTTGAAATAAATCAAACTGCCCTGTTTTCAGGTAACTTACTAAAAAAGTAATAGGACATTGAATTGAAAAAAATGTTTTATTTTTCTGTGTCAAGTATGTGCGCCTTCCTTTCACTCCTAACCTGGGAATTCATCCTGTGTCCCCCATGAGCTAGTTAGCCTGCATGTGATAAGCAGCTCTCAAATCTAGCCTGAGGTTTAGAGTAAATTCATGCTGAAGATCAAGATGAAGTTTCTAATCATATGAATGCCTTTAATTAAAAACATTTCTGCTGGCATTTCATTGACTTGTGTTGCATCTAAGATAAGAATATCACTAAAGGATGAATAAGGCTGTGTTTATTTTTTTGTTTGTACTGAGTAATCTTAAATAAGGCAGTGTCATAATCTTAAAAGTGCCTTGGGGATAGCTGGGTAAGTTTTATTTCACTAATCTTTTCTGTTACACCAACCTATCCACACGTGCCTGGTTTACAGTGAGTACTGAGTATTTTAATTTGGCTGGTTTGATACATGAAGGGTTTTCAATGGCTTGATGCATATGTATCATCCAGATTTAGTTCAATAAACACCTTTATCATGCCATTCTCTTAGTGAAGATATTTAGCAGGAACCTGTGAGAATTGGAGCTTTCTCACATACCCTGTCACCATTTTGAATTTCATTTCAAGCTTATTTCTGAGGTAAATGTATACAAGAATACTAACTAATGAATCACAGACCAGCATTTTGCTGCATGTCTGCATATCGGACAAGCCTAGACTGAATATATTTGTTGGGCACTTTCAAATCACATGAGCCTTTCCATATTTAGTTTGAAAGATCTTAAGGTCCCTGTTCTGAGCAGTGGATTTCAGATTTTGTTTTATTCCTTCTCTAGTAGCTGCAGAACAATACAGCAGCAGTCTGTGCACGTTGAGTGAGCTTGTGCATACACAGGCACATAGAGTTTGTGTCACATTACCAAAATCAACGTGCCTATTCCTGTGTTAGAAAGAATCTTAAGCACATGCCCCATTAAAAACTGTGTAGTCACATTGGCTTTGAAAGAACTGTGCAGTCACCGTCTCAGATAGTCAGATGTTGCCAGCCTAGGTTACTTTTTTTTGGCTTACTCTTTAATTTCTCCTGTTCTATGACATTTGTGTTGTGTCTGTTCTCAATTCTAACAGCATGAAATGCCATTGCATAGTACTAAGTTACTTTGTTATTAGACCCGTGTAGCTGCGTTTGTAATCAGGTCTTTTAGTGTGATGATCAGCTAATAAAAGAGTAGAAGCCTGATTCAGCTAATATTTTTGGAAGAGTGTCATTGATATTGGGAACATTGCAGGCAGTCTGGATTTAAATGAAATGAGGGAAAGATGTCTTGGCCAGTGCAGACTGTTTCTGCTTTATCACATAGACGGATGCATGTATACCACATGAAGTCTTACCTAACAGCCTACTGCCTGCCTGGTGGACCTTGTAAATGCACATTGAACTGGTAAATGTTGTTTTGCTTTGGCATGTGACTTGCCTTACTGCCTTCTATGATCTTTCATGAGCTCACATTTTCAAATGGACTACTTCTGATATCCATGTGGATTTACTCATAAATGTAAATTGACCATATATTGCATGAGCCAGTTTTATGCACTGTCTTTACTACAGCTAAAAACCCACCAAAATGTTGTAGTATCTGGATCTATTTACACAGAATTTGGCACATTTTTCTTTCATAAGGGAAGCTTTCCACCTACCCTATACCCTTCACTTGGAAAGGGGAAGAACCTTATGTGTCAGATCAGTTATGGCAATGTCACCTTGTGGTCTCTTTAGCCTCTTACAGTGTGCATATTTCAATAACACAGAGCTGCAGAAAACAAATAGTCATGTCCTCACATAGTACTACTATCAGATAAATAAAAAATACTTTAACTTAACCACTACAGGTAGTGACTTTCTGTTTTCCTGTTTTGGTTATCCAGTGTGGTCATGGATTTGTGAAAATGAATAAGGTAATATACCAGCAATTGGTTCTTCTAGAGTGGGCACAGGTCTATCTACAAGTGCATGAAAACCTTCCCAGGTTTCTTCATCCCGATTTCCAACATCTTAGTATTTGGATCATTAGTCAGTTGAAGACAGAAAGGGATTTAATAATAAATATCTGAGTATTTTTCTGGTCATCTCTCACATTATTTTTCATGCATTTGAAATAAACTTAATGGATACGAAGATGTAAAACTTAGATTTTCATACTGTTGCTCATCACTTCATATCTGAAACATTATATCACTTGATAGCATGCTAGTAGTCAAAATGTTTAATGAAATCCCTACAAGTGGCATAGGAAATAAAATTCCTTTATCTTTTAAATGTAGACCTATACTCTGTCAGCAAAACTTCATCTTAGCTGTCCTGACACATATTTCAGTGGGGAACATAACCCTGTTTTTTACAAAAGTACTCTCACAACCTGTTTCCTATTGGTAGTCTGCTAAGAGAAGCAATATTTCTTGCTTCCTGAGTTCTTGCTATCCATAATTTCAGAACCTAGATTGTAGAATATGTTCCCAGGCTATAATGTGTATCTATTCCCCAGGATGCCTACTGAAATTCAGCTGAAATTTTATGGCTGAAATGTAAAAAAAAAAAAAAAAAGATGAATAATATGTGAATAACTGTTTGCTCTTTCAAAGACCCTTTCATCCTGTCACTGCAGTTATCTGTATCTGAGGGATTATCTGTTTCCTACTTATTTACCTTATGAATAAACTACAGTGAACTTATGAACAAGAAAGGCTCCAGAATAAGAAGGCTTGTCTAATGGCAAATATTCAAGAAACCTTATTAATCTTGGTAGTGATTTAACTCCATTAAACATAGAGAATTCTGAATCCCGGAAAGTTTTTCCAGATTGGGCCAAAACCAAAAGCTATAGGTGGCAGTGTGGGTAACAGTGTGATCTGCACTAGGACATTATATAATCAAAGACACAGATGAAATGTTGATCAAGTGAAATAAATTTACAGAAAGTTAAGACAGCAAGGCACATAAACTTTGCTTTAAATCCCATACAGAAATGAAGACAAAAGCCCAAGAGCGTAAAAACTGATGTTTCTGTTGGTTTTATTTTCCATAAAGCTAAAGACCTTTGTCAGATTCCCACATTCATATGTTTTGGACAGGCAGCCTGGGCAAACAGCCCTCACTAGACTAGTCCTATGTTCTGCTTATCTCTCTGTTTAGTGAGTATCCTCAATTTCCACTGCAGAAGGTTCTCAGTATTTCATTGGATTGAGCCTGAAAAGCTCCATGTATTTGGCTCCAGCTGAGCTCCAGCTACACTTTTTTTGTGATTGCTTGTTGTTTTTTTTTTTTTTAAATAGAAATAATATTGGTGGCAGCTATGCAAAATGGAAAATTAAAAAGAAATAACAAAAAAAACCACAAAAAACCAAAAAGCCCAAACTCATACAAAAGGTTCACCCTGGCTTTGTCTGATTTCTTCTGGAGTGAAGCTCTTGTATTCAGTGGGTGCCTGGCCAGGCCATTTGTCTGAAGGCCAGTTTTTGTTCTAGGTTGGCAGTATAGTATTTTTGTGAGCTCTCCCCTGCTATCACTGCAGCTGCACCTGGCAAGAGGAAGCAACCCACAATCTAAAAAACTCATCAGAACAATAATGTCTGCTTCTCTCTTGACAGGTTAATTAATTGTGTGCCATTATATTTTGTGTGTGGTTTTTGATGGTTTTGATACTTTTCTTTGAAGTGTGTTTCCCAGTAGGATTTGAAAACATTTCTGCATTGTCTGCCTGTCTGTCACTTCAGATGGTGTTTGATGCAGAAAGAATAGATGGAGAGGAAAAGAATGAGTGAGTATGTTAGGGTGTTACAGTTAGAAAATACTACTCACTAGTAAACTAGGATAAAATAATAGTTATGTTTGACTGGAAAATAAAAATTTTCTTCCATGAAATTTTGGGGGTTCGAAGTCTATTTAGCCCTTTGGAAGGCAGGGAAAGGTGGATCAGTCCAAGGTTGCAGTCTGGGCACACATTGACTGCTTAGAGACTTTAATGGTCTTTCATCTCCCCTGTGAGCATCTGTACCCCTAGCTACTGTTGTTTTGGTGGGAAACCTCTTTTGTGGGGGTTAAGACGGGAGAAAGCAGAAATTCTTTCCTGAAGAGACTAGAATCCCCAGTGAAAATTTGACAGTTTTTGACTGAATAACAGCAGCTTTTCACCCCCTGTATTGTATTATTCTGGGAATTAAAGTAGCAGCATGCAAATGATATGCTAGAACTAAAGGAGTTGACCAGGCATCATGATTTTTCAAACTGGAACATTTCCAGAGGTTGTATAACACCTCTTTATATCCTCCCACCCAGAAATATATTGAGACTTATGGGAGGAACAAGTTTGACAGTTTTCAGTGTTCTTGGAAGATCCACTGCCACAGAAAGTTTTAGAAGATGTGCCTTTTTTGTGCATTAAGACTATAATGGGTAAATGGGGTAACATATAAATGTCCACATTCAGCACAAAGGAAGAGATTACTAGAAATGCGTTCCTCATTTCTGTAGTTTTGGGGGGCATCTGTTTTATGGCCCAAGACACAAGCTTTGTCTCCACACAAGAGTGTGGTAGTGAAAGATCCTGCATGCCATGCAGTATGTCATCCTTCCAAACATTCACAGTAATGTGCAAATGTACTGGAATTGCTAATGGCTCTTACCAGGCACTGCTTTTGTATCCACTGTGTGTGGTACTGATGCAGAAAGTGTGTCCTGGCATTGAGAGCTCAACTTAGCAGTGAAGATGAAGGACCAAGACAAAAAAAAAATCAAACCCAAGCACAATGACTTATCCAAACACCTTAACTTATAACCAGATGTCTTTCACAGTTTAGGAATTTTTCATTTTTAGATGACGTGAATCCAATGGCAGAGAAATGAGAGGTCTGAAGGTCTGGGAAGCAACCAGACTGCTTAGGAGATGTGGAAGACAGGTTATTTTTATCTGAACTTTGATGATTTTCATCTCTGTTGTATAGAAATAGTCCTTTTTTTAGCTTTAGGACATCTATAGCACTGTTGTGGCCTGGGAGCTGCCTGCTCTTGCTATGGTGAGATAGAATTGAGCTCAGGATCAAGAAGCACTATAGGCACCTGAGATCTAAAATACAAACCCACACAGTACAGATGATATCATGGATCTTTTTGGAAGTATTTGAGCTGGGTGGATGAAAAATATCCTGTACAGGTCAAACTCTTTATTATTGATTTTAATTTAGCATTAACTTATCTTTTCATTGTTTTCCTCTAGAGCAGAGGACTGGGTTCGCAGAGAGGTGTCACTACTGCTGTTGTGAAATCCGATTAATTTAGTTTATTGCAATGCTAAAAATGCCCTTTGTTGCAATGTTCTTTCATTTGTTGGGTGGAGATGCTGCTGTCAACCTTGGTACTACATGAGAGTTCTGCATCATGCTCACCTGGCACCTTGTCTGTCTCTAGGGGCCAGATTCATAATTGCGTTGAGACATGCACGAGAGGACCTTCATGGAAAACTGCAGGTCAAACACGATGATGTATAAGCAACTTGTATTTGCCTGGGAATAGCATATATTGCAAACGTAATTATAAATATAGCATACTTGGTAAATCTTGCACACAAATTATTTTGTTCTCAGCTGTTCATATGTTGAGGGCAGGGGAAATACCTGACTGGCTGGGATAACATTTATGTTATAGTGTCTCCTTTACTAAAGGAAGAAGCAGCCTTTTATTCCTAAAACTGAGCAGGAAGAAAACCTCTCTCTGCCATGTGCTGCAAACTGGAAAGAACCCTTTGATGCTTTTAAGTATGCTTCTGTTTTCTGTAGTCTTCCTGATTTGTCACATACAATCTATTAATGTGTCTCTATTCTTGCTTGGCAAAGCAATCCTGAACACTGCAAGTGATAAGTTTATATTAAAAATATTTTAAGGAACACCTTTTTTTAATTTGTCACCCCTCCAAAACCCCACAGCTAATGTTTTAATGCAGTTGTTACAGTTCTGAACATCTTAAGGGACAGAGAATCTTAATGACTAAGAAGTGCTTGTGTGTAACTGTTTTTTCTTAGGATTTAAGAGGGTGTTAAGAATACTGGCATCCTGCTATTTTTTTTGTTTTGTTTGTCTTATAAGCACCACCAGTGATCAACTTCTGGTATGTCCCATGCATATTTCAGCAATGGCAACACCTGTTCTTCCATGTACAGGTAACGTGCTCCTTATTTAAGTGAAGTATCCAGGCAGATGTAACCAGTCTTGAAAAGAATATGCCAGCAGTAAATATCTTATGTAGACCTTGAACTGGAAATGGAAGCTGCAATTTCTGCCTCAGTGCAGCATTGCGTGCCACTCCTTCTGCAGATGTTATTCGCAAATGGTCTCTAGTGAACATAGTCTGTCTGGTAGTGGCAGCAGTGGCAGTTCATTCTCTTGGAGTCCCCACTCTGTGCATAAACATCAGTAAGATCTCATGACAAAGATCCCCTTTTCTGCCTGATTTCCTGACTCTCGAAATGCTTTTTAGAGAATTGTGTTCCCTTAATGCAAAGTTTCCCCTCCATGCTGCAAATGTTGCCTTTTATTACTGTGAGAATAATTGTAAAGATACCAGCTCAGACTACAACCAGTGCAGAGTTTTTTCCTTCAGATGGCCCAAGACCCTGGTTGTACAGAAAAACAACTAACTCAGCCAACTCAATTGCATATTCACTCTGACGCAAATGATAATAAGTATTATTTATTGCTGGTTGCTTTACTGTAGATGAATTTTAGACATCCAGGACATCCTATACTAAGTTTATATTTCTTCCTACACCACTTTGTGTAGAGAATGGAATTAAAAAGAACCTTGAATGCTTCCACTGTGTATATTCTAGTATTGATTTTTCATAAGTAAGCTAATAATGGAAGTTTAAAAAAAGGTGGGATTTAGAATCACAAGGAAAAGGATAAAAATATTTATTTTCTGAATAACTGGTGCACTTCTGAAAGAGACAAGAGTTGTCATAAAAAGCAGAAATGCAGTAGACAGACAGTAGCTTTCCCCAGCATGGTGGGGAGACTTCTGGAGCCTGCTGGGTTGGGATGAATGCTCTTGTCCATATCAGCATCTGATTCTGGAGAAATACATGCTATGGTGGATTGACAGGTCTGGCAGAGGAATTCATTCCTTGGTTTTCCTGAGGTCACAAAGCGAGTCCTGTATGGTTCCCTTCTGCTGCTAGCAAGCTCCTGCTCATCAATAACAAGCTCTTGAATAAACAAGTTTTCAGCAGGATGATGCACAACATTGCTGGTATTTGTCCTTTTACTGATTAGTTCAGCTCTGAGTATAACTATTAGTGTCAGTCCCTAGGGCAAACTGGTGATAAAACTCAAAGGGAATATTTAAGGTAAATAATAGGAAATTATGCTCTACGAGCTTTGGTGCTAATACTTACAATGGCAATAGCTTAGGACATAATCTATGTATTAAATAAATGTGTAAATTGGATTTGGAAATATTCATGGGGACAGTGGGCTGGGGGAGCCTTTTGGGTCTTTGACTCCATTCCTCTTATCACAGGCCCAGTGTCAATATAATCTCTCTCATAAACTTGTGTAATCTTTTTCATATGCTTAAACTTGCTTCTCCCAGGATCTAAAAGAGGGACTTGAACTATCTTTCATCTCGGTTCAAGTGTCTCCTTTGGACAGGGAATGAAATCTGGATGTCACTGTTTTCTGAGTATCCTAATAACTGTTGTACTGGTGGCTTTTCTCCTTTTTACGTTTGCTTTCTCAGTTCAATTGAGCTGTCGTTTCTGCATCCCTGGAGACAAGGGTAAATGACATTTAATGTATTAAAAACTGGAAGCAAGCTGCATATAGTTTTCTACCTATCTTTAGAAAAACCTTCAAAAAGATTCTGGGCAACTGGTTGACCAATGAAATTTTTTTTTTTTTTTTTTTTTGCACCATGAAGCCAAAAGAGATCTGAGAAAACTGTGCATGTATGAACTATTGTTGTCTGTGGTGATGTGCTCAGTTTCTCAGAGTCCAGATAAGCCTAGCTGACTACTGTTGCAATGAATAATTCACTGTCTCTAAATTTAGCTTTGATCTATGTGATTGTGTTGTGAACTTGAAGCATACTCATGTATATCAAGCACAGGAGTTTCAGCAGCCTTACCCTTCCCTCTCTCATAAAAACACCCTTCTGACCTGAAATTCTTCTCAAAGTGCATCACTGTTTCAGCTGTGCCAGAGTGTTAAGGTGCATAGTTCATTCATTTAGGTATCTAAGGACTTTTTTTTTTAACATTAAAAGATTTTTCAGAGGGTCATGTGAGATCATGGAGGAATTGCAAGGACGCTGTCCTGTCTGGCCTAGGAAAAGGTTAAAGCTGAGATACTGATTTTATTTTATAGATTATCCAGTGGTTTTACTATAGAAAGGCATAAATTTTTCTCTAAAGAGGAACTGTTTTAATCTTATTAGATAGTAGATTTGTTTAATTAGGATCAGCATTTATCCCATTCTCCCTTCCATTTTTGTGGAATCTAGTTGATGCCGGGTAAGGAAACCTTCAGTCTCAAAATGAGGCCAGGTTTGGAAGAAGAAATAATATCTTTCATCAGACTAGTAATTTGGCTGGAAAAAGCAGATGAGTTTGCAGGCACACGTGCTCTTTAGATACAAATATAAAAGTCACAGAAACTGCACAGGGAATGTATATTGGCAAAATCTTGATAAGGTTGTGAGGGAATCTGAAATGATTCTTAGAAGAATGCCTGGATCAGGAGACCATGAAGTGGTATTAACACTTGAGCAGAAGGAAGATGAAGTTTCTTTTGGAGATGGAAAACAGGAAGGTGGTTCTGATTTATGTCAGATGAGAAGGATTTGAAGGTCCAGAAATGTGGAGGGAGGTAGGAATATAAAGAGATGAGACTGGGAGATGAACAGGTTGGTTGAGCAAACAGCCTGGGACAAACAGCCAGGGTAGCATGTGAAGTGAAGGCTGCGGCTGGAGGAGGACCCTGGAAGAGCAGGGGCATGCCAGCTCTGGAAAAAGAGCTGCAAATGAAAATAAAGCATGATTAGAGATATAGGACAGGGATATACAAATAAGGTAAGAACAGGCTGCTCGGAGGAGAGTAAGAAAGGCTGGGATCTAACAGTAAAGCTGAGGAGCAGAGCTGGGGCTGAGAAAGAGTGAAGAACAGAGAAGAGACAGTACGAGGGCAGGGACACACTGAAGTTGGAAATGCAGAAAGGAGAAAACTATGGACATCTGGGGAAAAAAAGTTGTTCTTCCTAAAGGTTTCTCAAGTCAGAACCAGGGAGTTTGAGACTGCCACGTCTCAGCACTGTGTGCTCTGCCACGAGTCAGTTGAACTATGCCTGCTGTTGGCTACCCTACTAGCACGAATGGCAGAGGAGCTTTGTGTGTGGGACTGCAACTGTTGCAGGTCCTGCAAGAAGCCATAGGATGAAGTTTCTGTGTTGATCACTTGCTTTTATTAAATCTAGCTCCATTGGGAGCTCATCATTAAGACTACTGTACCAAGCAACTAAGAGTTAGGCAGTGCCACGGTCTAGGTATCCTATTCATTATGTTTTTGCTTTCCCATAACTAATGTGCAATCATGAACCAAAGGTACCAGTTAATGCCACCTCTATTTTATTACTGTGGTGTAGATATGAAAAATTAAACCAATGCTACTTAAACAGTAACCAGCTGTTTGAGAGCTCTAATACACTTGTCATTATCTTGGAAATGGCTCTGTCCCTTCAATTTTTAAGAAGTAGGTTGGTAATTTTCATTTCAGCACTTGCAGTAGAAGTCCTTTTATGTTGTACAGGAAAGACACAGGCCTGAAAAAACTTGTAAATAATTCCTGTATGTTTTGATTAGCTTTGGGATGGCAAAAAGAAGTTACATGGACTGGTTTTAAGGCTTCTCTGGTGAAAGCTAAGATGGGCTCTATGACAAATCTTAATGGATGTCAAGCCTCAAAATCTCTTCTAAATTCACCCAAGTGTAATTTTAAATTAGGCCATTGGACTTGTTTTCAGTGAGAGAAAAAGTAGACATAAATGAGCCTGAGTGCTTAAGTGAGATGGAGATGACAGGGATGAAAATGTTTCTGTAATTTTAATGGATGTGAGATTTATGTACTAGGCAAACTACATTATAATAGAATTTTCATTAATTTGTCTTAAGAATGTCTTTCTTTCCTTCATTTGTCTGCATGGCTGTGGAAGTCTATTAATAATGAATAGTATTAGTGAAGTGTTTTTCCAGTTTTGACCCATTGAGCCTAATGAAACCTTCTCATGATAAATCAAATGGAGAAAGAAAGATACTGCCTGTGTAGTATTTCAAGTTGCCAGGTCCCAGAGCCTAATCCCTGGTGTAATGATGTGAACAGCAGGTAGACTAGAGAAGGGCAACAAAGCAAACAGAGAGGCTAATTTGACTCAGTATGTATATTTGGGATTGGGTAAAATGGGTCCTTCTAAATCTGCCTTCTTCCCTTCAGAGAATTTTTGCTTCATTTTGGAATATGCTCTTTTGGAAATAAGAAACCTCTCAGTGTCTTATACCACACCCAGAATACAGGCTGCAAATTCCTCTTTTTCTCACCTTTGCTTTGAATCCAACAAGAACATCCATTGCGTTTTTGCAGCTGCTAGAAATATTTTGCCTCTTTGATGTAAAGCTGTGTTTAAGGAATGAGTGGCAGTGGTTTGCTTATCAAGCCACATAGATGTCCAGACCTTTTCAGTAAGGCAAGGGAGAAGTGAGCATTGCTGATGCCTTTTTAATAAATGATTGCTAGAATATAAATGCCAAGTCTAGTTAAAAAATTGCACACAGCTGGCTGTTAAACAAAAAATATTGCTGCAACAGCCACAGCTCAGAAAAATCACAAGTGAAACAAGCTTCATAAATTCAAGCGGATGGAAAAGGAGGCTTCTGGAGGCAGCATAATTGCTGTTCCTGCAGTTCTACTGAGTTTTCAAGAGGCAAAAGCATGCAGTGGGATGTATGTTGTGAGTCAGTGTGGCATGTTCTACTTAGCTGCTGCATAGGACAACAAAGTCAGATGATTTTGGTATGCCTAGTGGGAATCAACACTGATCATTTAGGAAATTAGTAATCTTGGGTGGGAGGCAATCAGGGGTGGAGTACAAGGGGATGTCCTGGGCAGCAGATCAGTCCTGTACCGTGGACTCCCACTGCGTGAAGTGTGGTCCCGCCACTGAAATGCATTGTCAAGTCTTTACAATTGCTTGGAGGGAAGTTTTCCATGCTGAGCAGGAGAACAAGTATCTAAATCAGGGTAGCTTTCTATATCAGTTTTGAATTATTTGGAAAGATATATATCAATTAAATGCAATTACAATGCAGCATGATTTGTAACTCTGGTTTTCTTTATGATCTGCTTTAAAAAATGTAGATATGACTAAGATTTGTTGAGTCAGATATGTATTTGGGTCAAACTGGTATTAGACTGCTGATTCACCTAACGGATTAATTACAGTGACTTAATATTGGATCCAGATTTCTCTCTATAAAAAGTAGCATTGATAGCCTTTTTATTTGTGCTCTAGCTGGTAATGAAAGACAACTGCTTTGTAAAACTATAGCAAATGGGAAAAGAATGAGCAAACAAGAGAACATTTGTGTTCTTACTACTACATACAGACAGTAGCCGCTCTCAGCTGTAAATACTACTGCATTATAAATCTACACATAGAATATTAGTTATAGGCTGTTCTTAAACAGTATATCAATAAAAGTATATTCACATACAGTTTTTTTAATTCAGTTATAACTGTGCATAGAATTGTAACAGCAGCATGTTAATCACTAAATTGAATGCCAGATATTGTTAGCAGGAGAGAGTACAAATGAGGAAGAACTGTAGTCAGTTTTGTAACTCAGCAGTTAAGGTGGAAGAGAATGGAGAGGCAGGCTTTTCTCAGACAGCACTGTATGTTACTAGGTCTCAGACTTTTTGACACTTCTTGGGTGTTCCTGAACTGGTGGGCTCCTAGTCAAGACGTACATTTCTGGGCAACAGGGTACTGGGGATTTGGAAAGAGGAGACATCTCTAATAGGATGAAAGGAAAAATATTGTGGGGGGAACTGTACTAATTGTGGCTTGATGTTGGTTGAGAAATTATAATGGCCAGAGTTTCCTGATTAAGGTGTTAAGGTTATGCTGTTAAATCTTTATGTAAAGATTAAAAAAACACTTTAATACAGACATTCCAACTCATCCCACTGGAAGAGGATGTTACAGGGTTTTAGAGACATTAAATTGGTCTTAGTGTGCCTGATATTTCATGTATTATATTTTTGTTTGTTCCTTGAAGATTTATTTAAAATGTTTTGTCTGTATCCATTCCTTAATCTCTGGAGAGTGATAATGTGAGATTATTATTTATGAGTGATGAAGTAAACTGATAGTATATTTGCCTTGAATTTATATTTTAAATGCCAGTAGTTTGTTTAGTAGCTACTGATGCTATTTTTTTTCTTACTAAGTATATGCAGATACAATGCACTGAAAATGCATCCCACAATAAAAACTTGTGTGACTTTTCCTTTTTTTTTTCCTGTGAAATTATAATTTTCCAATGGGAGCTTTTAGCTAAGGAAGAATAACAAATTTGAGAAATAGAGCAATGAAGAGACTGATGATATGTTTGGTGAGATATTTGCCTTTAGGTAAAATTCCACCACACAGACATTGAACTCTACAGAGAGTTAACTTCATCACAAGAGCTCATTCTGAAACCATATTATGATTTTAGCAGTCTCCTGATAGCAGATGGAATTTAACAGTGGGGGAAAAAATCTATCATGTTAAAATCAGAAACAAGGACAATCTGTCAAATCTAAATGCAGAGGCAACTTTCTTTAAAGCTGAAAGTGGTATTTAATTCTTTGATTTCATTACAATATTAGTTGATACTTTGAGCAAAGCACACCATGTACTTTACAAATGCAGTTTCTTTTTCTGCCTAAGTAATATTCATAGTCAAGTCATATTTTCATTGAATGCCCAAATCCCTCAAATTTATTAGAATTTTTATGGGGTTTCTTAAAATAATTTGTTTTTGTATGACTAAGCAGCTATAAAACTAGGTTAAAAAATCAGCATTGCAAGTTAGTTGAAACAGTACGTGATTTTGGCTTTGTTCCCTGTTTGGCTGGGTCTCACTCAATCTTCCTACAGAACTAGGGGGATTTCATAAAATAACTGACAATCTGAATTCCTGGAAGAATAAAAAAAAAAACCTCAGGAGAATATTATGGACAAACACGTGGAAGATTTACAGGAACAAAGACTTTTCTTTCCTTAAGAGAGAGAAAAAAATCAATATCAGCTTATAATGATGATGGAAATATGTAATTTTGGTATAACCACTTTTAACTGGATTATTCTAAGAAATATTGTTGATCAATGAGTCTTAAAGTAGATTTGTAGAAAATTTGTAAAATACAGTTTTGTAATGAATATATATGACCAAATTCTTGCTGTCAGTGAGACTGGATGTGTGTAATGCATAGATCAGCTTACTTTTTGTGGTAGGGGGATTAGTAAGAGGAAGAAACTAAATCAGTTGTTTTTTCAAATAATTTGTATCATATTCTGAAATATGAAAAGATGAGACCCTAAAAAATGTGAACAGACATCACTAGAAATAATTTTTAAATCTCCAAAGTACGGAATTTTTTTTCTCTTTTCAAAGTGAGCATGGTATTAAAAAACCCCACAAATTGCTTTCCTTTTAAGTATACTGTTATCCTACAGAAAAGTTAACCTGCTTTGAGGGTTCTGCTTGAATGCATGAATGATCTGGTGGGGAAGCAAGGAACCCTTGCTTGAAAATTTCTCCACTTTTGTTTTTGTCAGGAAAAGCTAAGTTGTTCAGTAAACTCTTATCTTTTGTAATGAAGGCAGGATTTTTGCTATAATAGTGAGCAAGTTGTCTAAGCTGGTTTCTTTAAGAAACAGCCCTCCCCCCCCACAGTCTCTTTTCCGTGATGCTCTATAGTTGTATTTTTAGTCTACAAGTGTGGTGGGGAGGAGTATTGATTTCTAAAAATTGTTTTAAATTCTAGCAGCATGCACGTATCAAATCTCATAATGTGCCTGTGAAGACACTTATTTAAAGCAATGTTATAATCTCGTTTCTTTAAAAGCAATTATGTACCTGCATTGAAGAATATTATACGTTGTATTTCCAAGGGCTTATTAAATTTTCAGTTGTTTTCTTTTTCTGTTGTCATGTGTGTCAAGGGCAAGCCTTCTGTGTCCTGGAATGAAACTCAAATAAACTAAATGAACCTTAAAAGCTCCTATTGAATGCTCACATTAGGAAATATACATTACACAGTAAGGGGAGTTGAAAGAGGAGGTACTGAGATCCAACCCCAGAACAAGTTGTATGTATACAGACTTCTGAGAAAACACTGAAATATTGTGGGAGATTTTATTCAAAACTTAAATGTGAAGTAATAAGGGTCACTGTGTCTACTAACACTTTGCTGTGCATTAACCGCTTCACTGGCTATGACCTGTCCATCTTGGAATACTAAAAAAGTGTGGAAATAGCATGTTTTAAGGGTGTGGGCTGGACAGATGAAGCATATTTTAAATATGGAGTAGTATGAGTCTGATTTTATGAATATGTATAATACACCTGAGTGCAAGGATCAATTTCGAGCTCTGCTGTTGTTTTGTTTGGGCTGTGTCTAAAGCTTTTAAGCCTTAGAATGACTGCAGTAAGGCCCTGGCTCTATCACAGGACAATGGCAAGTTCTGCAACTAATCCCATGTCTAGATTTGCTTGGAAAGGAACCTTGGGCATGTAGGTAAGATGTGAGCCACAGCATCCACTGACCAGGTGCCTTTTCCTACTGTGAAATTCTGACATGGCCCATCAGACTCTTGTTGGGTCATTTGCAGCCATGATTTTTAGTGACCTTAATTTTTCAAAGGCACTGAAGGAGCTATGTGCAAGGTGAAACGTGACTTTGAACTCATAGAAGTTCTGCTAATTCACAGACTGCTCAATTTGCTGTTCTGGAATTGGTTGCCAATTTTGAAATTGCTTTAAACGCTGAGCCGCTCAGTTCCCCATGAAACACTGAATTCAAAGTAGAAATCATAAAGTTTTCACTTCCAACAAATTATCTGCAGACATCTCACACTCACTTTAGATTTATGTGCTTCATTAAAAATCAAGTTGTAGATGATTAATCCACTTACTGTGAACATTAGTAGAATTTAGCAACAGAGCTTGACTGGTGATCCCATCAACTAGACAAGCTGAGAGATGGAATCTCTGCCAATGTTTGAAATGTGATGCTGACACACAAGAACAAAATGGGGTGCACACTGCCTTCAGATTGTGAGCACAGGGAATCAGCAGCCTACTGAGAGCTTTAACTGGCTTAATGAGGAACGCTCTGCATGCTGTGTATTACATACTGAACATTTTTGTAACTTTTAACTGCTCTTTTCTGACAAAAATGCACTGATTTTTTTTTTAATTCAATTTGTATTAGTTTCATTTTTGAAAAAAGTAGCCCTGGAGTGTGTCTACAACCATTCTGTCACTTAGAAAATTGTGACACCCCAGGGGGCAAAAAAGAAAACCTAGATGAAGGAAGATAATTTTATCTCAACAGTTGAAACAAACCAGAAACAACTGTTAAAAAACCAACTAACCAAACAAAAACAACAACAAAAAACCAAACCAAACTCCCCTCCCCCTCCCCCCCCTTTTAAAAAATAAGAAAAGGATCATGATTAGTTGGATCTTATTTGAAAATTTTTCTTCATCTTTTTTTCTGAAGAGATTCAGGCCATGTGCTAGGGCTGCAATCTTTTGTTTAAAAAAGGGGGTGAATAAGCTGTTTTGCTGTACACCAAGGCTGAACTTGTCTTGCAACTGGTCAAAACCTAAGTTTTCAGAACTTCTCACAATTAAAGGTTGCTCATGATTCAAACAGAAAATTATCTCCTGCTTTAACCTTTCTGAAATAATGATTGGGCTAACTCCTTTTATATTTTTGTGCTGCATAAAAGGAAAAAACCCAAAAGGTTGTGTGTGGTACAACAATTACCGTGGACAGAGGAAGTATTGCCGGACTGAGGAATAGAACTTTTTTGATCACATCCACCAGAGAATCTGGGAGGTGGGATCTGCACTGATTTTTGCTGAAGATGATGCTTGCCCACATGAACAGAAATTGATGTATTTTTAGAGGCTCATTACCTCAGAAAAGCTGGAATTATGATGAAGGAGAAGGAAAATGTAAAGTGAGGATAGCACATGACTTAATTTCATTTCTGTCATTACAGATGTTTGTGAAAAACATGCTAGAGTATTTGCAACACATTTCCTGGTATTGCATTACATAATACTAAGGAAGAGTTTTTGTTCATTTATAGTAAATCCCTAAGCATTTTTGTTTGACTGATAAAATGTTCCATTTTGCATTGATCATTGCATTTTCCTCTTGTGTGTTCTCTGAACCCTCTGGTTATTGCAAAAACATTGTAGGTGTCTTATGTCTGAGGTTTCATTGTGCTAGATGCTGTGCAAGCTCTGTCCTGATCCAAGGAGTTGAAAGCAACAAGAGATAAAAGGAATGGCTGTCCTTGCTCAAAATCAGTGGTGCTGTGCATGTACATGGCAAAATGTATACATCTCTTTGGTTTACATTACTATGAATGGTTATTGTGGGATTATCAAGAAATCTGCCACCACATTAATAGTTTTTTCTTGTCTTTGTTCTAATCTCTGGAAGATGACTGTCTCTAGAGTAGTGGTGTAAGATACTTGGTGGATTTTTCACATGACTGAATTGTCTCTTTCCTCTAGGAATCATAAAACACTGAACGTAGGTGCACAGCTAAAAATTTCAATCTGCTTTGGCGAGTGCCAAGGGCCTTTCACAGTGTCAGTGTTAAGCAGAATAACTAATGAATAGCTTGTCAGGCAGTTCTACCTGTAGTTAATACCTTGGCATTTGGCATTTTTTTAGAAAGGTTCTGAACCAGCATAGACTCTCTTTCTGAAATACAGCCCAGAAAACAGGGCTAATTATTTATATAGCGTTAGATTCACTGCACTGTTGAATGCACAGTTAATCCTTGCAATATCTGAGTTGCTGGCAAATTATATAGTTGCTGATAAATCTTACTTTGTCTAGGCTGAAAGTAGTTTTATTTTCAGGCAAAAAAATGTTCATGGTTGTCTGAAATTACCAAAATGTTACTGGTGAAGAGGTTGCTCAATATTTTATCAGTCAGAAGTTCCCTCCCAAATTGCAAACTATGGTTCTGATTTAGCTTCAGTGATTCTTAGCCTCCACAGATTTGTTTGCCTTTTCCATCCTTGACTGTGTAGAAGGATCCTGGAGGATGCTCTAGGGCCCACACAGGGGTTGTTTTTAGCCCACCAGTGGCTTAGAGTCTGGTAAATTCTCTATCTATCATACAGAGAGGTTTTTCAAAGATCTGCTGAGATTAATTCACTTAGATGATACAAATCTCGTATTTGCTGACTCCAGTTGTCTAACATGAGACTGAGGATTTTTTGTGTGTGTTGTTGTCAGGTGCTGTAAGCTATGAACATGAAGCAATTTTGTAGTTAAGGCAATGGCAGAAAAGCCTGTTCAGTAAAAATTGGACTGTGTAAGATTGTTTGCTTAGCTTGTGGCTAGGAGTTCAGACTGGATGATAAGTGTTCAGCTCAGTCCCTGAGTCAGTCCTTTTTGAAAGATAGCAGATTTAGAGTGTTTGTAATTGTAGGGCATGGTGTAATAACTTTTTTTCGTTAACTGAGGAAAGGAAGCCATAAATAAGCTGCAAATCTCTGATAAAGGTAGATACATGGGATTTTTGATAGATGTATGGTATGAATCTGAATGTAATAAATTTGTCATGCCTGCATTGCAAATTTAAGCTTGTTTTTCAGAATAAAAGCAATTCTTTCTACCAGGTGTAGAGACAATATTTGGTTGTCTAACCAATGTTCTGTGTTAGAAAAATGCGATCATTTAGTATTGTACCAGCCCAAATGAGCTCCTGTGACACATAACACTAAATCAGAGTGCTAATACTGAATTCAATGATTGATTCCTGAAGTACACAAAATCAGTTTTGCTACAATGTTGCATCCTGGACTAAAGTGATAGAACAGAGGCACTCCTGCTTTTGGCTGTTGTTCTGTCTGCATTGTAACTAGATTTTTTCCAATGAGATTTAAGATTTTGGTGTAGTAACATAGAGGCACTAGATATTTTTGAAAACCTGTTTAGGCATAATTTTTGTCTCTTTGGGCCCCTAACACCTTCAAAAATCTTCCGGTCTTCAGAAGCCTTTTTTCCAGGATAATATGGGCTATGAAATGTCTATTAAGCTGAAAATTCAAAATAACAAATATATTGATAATATTTTACAAGGCCTGGCTCAGGGAGGGATTTAAATACATTGTCTATTCAGCTACCACACTATTGCTGTTGTAGTGCTAGCTAATGTGGTGGTAATGTAATGTCACTGAAAAGAAATTAACCACTGTAGCAAAGGAACAACTGACCTCAAACCATCTTTTCATTTGGTGTATTTTAGTGGGTGTATATCTTCCCCTCTACGTGTTTGGCTCATTGTTAACTTTTGGGATCCTGTCCTGGGTGTTCTCTTTTCTTCAATGCTTGGCTGTGGTGACTGAGTTGAAGATCAGACAATATATGCTCTTTAAGTCCTAAGAACTCCACTGTGATAGCTGTCTCCAGGTTATTTACCAGTGTTTGATCAATTCGTGTGCCTCTACTAGAACTGATTTGTATTTCCCTTTTTGTTCAGATTGTCCTGGATTTGTAACTTTGTTAGCAGGATTGTGTATCCTAACACCGTGGCAGATCTCTGCCACCACAGTGTGTGAAGTTCTGCTTGGTTTATTTTTAGTGCTGCCTAAGAGAATGAGTGATGGATGACTGCAAACATAACAGGCTATGCAATCAACTCTATCTGTAACACAGAAGGCATTTTGTATCAGTAAATATCCTGTGGTTTTGAATAATTGAAAATCCAAAGGAAACCCAGAGTTTGGATCTGCTTCTAGGTCCCTCTGAGGTCCTCATCAGGACAGGTGTGAATTCTGAACCATAATCTCAAGACCATTAGGGTTGGCCCCATTTTCCACTGTGTGAGAGGCGGATATTCTTAAATATTGCTGTGGTTGGTGTCAATGGGGGCTGTTTATAAGGTAATGTGACAACTGAATGAAAGTCAAACAATTTAGCACAGATTAAAGAATTTGTTGTCACTTTCTTAATGAATTACATCTTGTCATGGTGCCTGTCACTAAGACTTTTACTGCTCCCAGACTCTTGGCCTGCATGTGAGAGCTGTCTACTGCTCTCTTCTGGCCTAGATGTAAATTTTTATGCATAAGATTTTTTTCAGTCATTTGGGAATGAATAAGTAAAAGTTTTGTTATAAACACATATTGTTAGCATTAATGTGAAGAGCTATGTGGTTCTGATGTCTGTTTTCTCTCTTTTTGTTTCAGTTCATTGCTTTTGCCTCCTTATTCTTCATCTTAGTTTCAATCACAACCTTCTGCCTGGAAACACATGAGGCTTTCAATACTATTATAAACAAAACTGAACAGGTCATCAATGGGACAGAAACTGTGCTACAGTATGAGATTGAGACAGATCCTGCCCTGACGTACGTGGAAGGAGTCTGCGTGGTATGGTTTACATTTGAATTTTTAGTACGTGTTATTTTTTCCCCCAACAAACTTGAATTTATCAAAAACCTCTTGAATATAATTGACTTTGTGGCCATCCTCCCCTTTTACCTAGAAGTGGGCCTGAGTGGGCTCTCCTCCAAAGCTGCTAAGGACGTACTTGGTTTCCTCAGGGTGGTAAGGTTCGTCAGGATCTTGCGGATCTTCAAGCTCACCCGGCACTTTGTGGGCCTCAGGGTGCTGGGCCACACTCTGAGAGCCAGCACCAATGAATTTCTGCTGCTGATAATATTCCTGGCACTCGGTGTTTTGATATTTGCCACTATGATCTACTACGCAGAGCGGGTGGGAGCCCAGCCTAATGACCCGTCAGCAAGTGAACATACACAGTTCAAAAATATCCCTATTGGCTTCTGGTGGGCCGTTGTCACCATGACCACCCTGGGTTATGGGGATATGTACCCACGGACTTGGTCAGGCATGCTGGTGGGAGCCCTGTGTGCGTTGGCAGGGGTGCTCACTATAGCCATGCCTGTGCCTGTGATAGTTAACAATTTTGGGATGTACTACTCCCTGGCCATGGCAAAGCAGAAACTGCCGAGGAAGCGGAAGAAGCACATCCCTCCTGCCCCTCAAGCCAGCTCACCCACCTTCTGCAAGACAGACTTGAACATGGCATGCAATAGCACACAGGGTGACATCTGCCTGGGCAAGGACAACCAGCTGATGGAGCACAACAGATCATCAGGTAGGACCCCACTAGAAATGCATGTCCTCTGAAAACACTTTATAGACCAGTATGTTTGGTAGGAGTCAGAAAGCAGCCAGCCTTTCTGCCAGGAGAAGACGTAGCTCCCACCCTTCTCCCCTCCAACGTTTGCGTGTGTCAGTCTCATAGAGGACAAAATAGGTATAGTGATGTTCCCAAGCCTCTATGTAGCTGGTCTATACAGTTTTGCTTGCTCTGTTGAGAATGCTTTCCTGCTGATGATATCAACCTTTTCTTTTGCCTGTTGTTTGTTGCGTCATATGGATGTTTCTTGTTTTTCTGCATGACTGTGACTATTTGAGCAGCCACCGTGTCCCACCCTGTTGGACTCCATGGTGTTTTGCCTCAGTGTCTGTCTCTTGTGTCAGCTTTGCCTGTGCCACATCGTGGCCTGTTAAGCAAGATCCTACAAAGAAGCAGTCATTTAAAAGGAGCAGGTGCTTTACATCCAAAGCCCAGCACTCAAAGGAAATAGGAAGAAATTCTCTTTCTAGTTTTCTTTCCATTTGGCATTCTGCTTCCCTGGCTAAAAGAACCTCCTTCATCTGTTAACATTGCATGATATTTACTATTAATTAAACGATAATAGCATAGCTGATGTAAACTTTGTAAAGAAAAAAGAAAATGACAGCCCTTAGCAACATCATCACTATTACTGTTGATTTTTGTGATTTCTATTACCTTATTTGCTAGAGTTCCAAATGATGAATAAGGAGTATTTGTGCTTATATCAGTGAAAATGCATATCAAATGACAGCCTCAGCCCCTCCAAGCCACTGCTTCATCTTCAATATCTGTTGCAATTAGAGGGTAAATTTTACCTCTCAGTATAATTAAAACAAACATTTTTAGCAGCAAGGATATTTTTGTTTGTTTCTTATGCATATCTATTCTTAAGCCAAGCACAGTCTGTTTATGAAGCTCACATACCAGTCATTGGAATCCTGCTGGAAAACTGCTCAAGAATAATAAGAGCAAAACCATCTATGACTGGTGTCATTAATTTATTTTTTAAAAAGAAGAGTCTATAAAATTGGTCTCTGAACAATAATCTTTGGTCTGTTGCTCTGTTACTGAATAGCATTAATGTTCAAAGAAGCTTGGTTTCACTCTCCGACTTACTGTTCACAAAGTTAACACAGCTTTTTGAACATCCTAAGTATATTTAAGAGGACAGAAACCCTTGAAAAGGGAGAGACTGAGAGTGAAATATAGTTTTACGGCGCTTTGACTGATATTCACTTTGAGATAAGATCTTTAAAGTATTAATGATAACAGCGTTTTCATGCCATCAGGTCCTACTAAAGGTGTTCTGAATAGAGAAGACTCAGTCTGGTCAGAACAAAGAGACACATTTTTTGTGTCTACAGCTTTATGTACAAGGGGTTATAGTCCTTGAAGTTAGAGAGAAAGCAGTTATGCAAAAAGGAGCCATTTTAAAGTGTTAACTTTCTCTTCAGTTGTGCCACCACTCACATGATGTAGCTTTATTTCTGGTACAGAATGCTATTAGAGTCACTAGGAATTCTATGCAAAACTGCAAGGCTGAATTTTGCCCTTTGCATGCCCAGTCTCAGAAAAAAACATGCTCGGGTTTAAATGCAAAGGTAAAGCTGAAGTTATGTTTTTAGTGAATTTGAAATAGTAGTTAATGTTGAAAGAGAGTCCTTTGGGAGTGACAAATCAGGAGAGGCACAAGTTTTGCTGTTCAACAAAGTAGAGACCAAAGACAGCATTTAATATTGGGTACTTACGATGACAAGTAGTACAAGTGTTTTAAATAAAGAAATGAAAGCTAAGTGTATTATTAAACAGCTTAGAGTGGCAAATGTTGAAAACTTAGCCCTTTGAGAGAAGAAGTGTCTTTAAAACATGCTAAACTACATATTCTAAGCAAAAATTACTAATGTGACCTCTTGCTTAGCAAAAAGTATAGCCAAAATAGTAAATAAGTAATTTAAATATCCAAGGCTGACTGTACTGTGAAAAATTACAGTCTGTAGTAGGCGACTAACTGAGCCTTGATTTGACTATTTCTTATTTCCTGTTAGTTTAATATAACTTTATATGAGTTTTAGAAGAAGAGCAGGAAAATCGAAAGATCATTTGTTCTTGAATAAAAAAAACCTTTTGCCATTTTGTACTGATTAATGATGAATTGCAATCTTGTTTTCTTCTAATGATTTACTTTATAACTATTTTTTGAGTGATGGGAATATCTGGCATTCAGCATAAGCTCTTTGTGATGTCTCATTTCCTCATTCATTATTGTCTGTAAATGGGCATGGTGCTTTAACCAGTGTTATCAGGTGAAGACAGTGCAGGAAGTGAGCAGCCACTCTCACCTGGTGAAAGGCTCCCTCCCATCAGACGTTCTAGTACAAGAGACAAAAACAGAAGAGGGGGAACATGTTTCCTACTGGCAACAGGTGATTACACGTGTGCTACAGATGGAGGGATCAGGAAAGGTATGGACTTCTTTCATTAGATCATAAAAGGTTACTCAGCAATGTGCTTGTGAAAAACAATCTTAGAGTAAAATGATGTGCACAATGCTCTTAGAGGAAAGACTGTACTCACAATGTATCTTTTTTTCTTTACTCCTGGTCATTCTTCTTCTGCTTTCCTTTTAGAAACACTCATTCCCTTTAGTCTTCAAAAAATGTACTTGATGTTGGACCCTCACTTCACTTGTGTCTTCATTTGTCTGTTACCTCTAATGGAAAAACCTGCAATTCAGTCCTTGCTCATTCAACCATTCATCACTCAATATCATTTGCCATTCTAAAAGACAAATTAATCATGTACTAACTTCGGTCTGCCCTTAATAACTTAGTAAAATTTGCAGCTAAATACACTTTAAAATGTCAGAAGCAAGCAACATTTTTGTTCTGAACACAAAAAAAGCATTTTATGAGATGCTATTTAGGTTTCTTTCAAATAAAAGTTTGAGCTTAAACTGCCAAAAAGCATTTCTTCTTTGCAATACACCACTGATACTAAAAGGTGACTTCCTACCCCAACCAGAATTAAACTACAGTCAACGATGCTTGACTTTGCAGGGTGCTAAAAATACTTATCCAGTTATTCAGCCTCTTTAAGTCTGATCGCTCACTGTTCAGTAGGATGGGTCCCAGGCAGAGTTTGCAGAACTCCTTTTTCTTATTTGTATCTCTCACATGACTGATTGTGTTAGGCCATCAGGCCACAGCTGGCTGCAAACGTAACATCAGGATGTAGCCCTAAAATCAGCAATGCCAGTGGTAGTCTTGCTGTTTCCTTAGGTAAGAGTTACTTTCGTTTCTTGGCAAATTATGTTCCTCTGAAATTGTATAATTCTTAACAAATTTCACATTCCTGAGTGTAGTTGTTCACCTCAGAGTTCACGTGAAGTAGCCATGTGGCACTGGACAAACACTTTTGGCGTAGATTTTTTTAGTTTTGTGAGGTTTATTTGGGTTTGGCTTGGGGTTTTTTTGTTTGTTATTTGGTTTGGTTTGGTTTTTTTTAACTTGCTTGGTATAGAGTGAACATAGGTGTCCCAGTCAACCATATACCCTAAATGAATTCTCTTGGGTTGTTCTGCAAATGCTCTTTTTATGCTTAAAAGCATGAGCTTAGTAGTTAAACCTGTGAAGGCAGATATACAACTAGAGTTCCATGTGTATGGTATTTGTAAAGAGTATGACTGTCTCTATGCTCCTGCATTTTACATATTCCTATATATAATGTTTAGCTTGAATATTTTTGCACTGATTTACTACACATTCCACTGAGCATATATTTCACACTATTTTCTCAACAACTAAGATTATTTAAAATATCTCTAAGAGTCTAATTTTTGAGGAAGTCAAGAACACCTGTGAGATTGCCATAGCATCTTGCAAGATCAGGTTCTTGACTTCACCCAGCAAGTTATGGTGGTAACCATACCTAGAACAGAGCAGAAATAATAAAAAAAGTTATGCATCAGCTCTTAGAGACATATTGGCATAACAATAAAATGTATTTTAAACTGGAACATTTAATTTGTAAATCTAGATTTAGAAGAAAATGATGTCATAGTTTTTAGCACAAAACTGGGGCTTGAGTTCAGAATGGATGTTTTTTTTTATGAGAAAGGTACTCTGTCTGGCTCTGATGATAATTTTATTTGAGGCTGAAATGTTTTAGCCACTGACTTTTTTTTAATACACAGTATAGCTACTTATTTTATACAGAGTAGGGAAGTTAACATGTAAGCAGAAAAATATCTTCAAGTAATATCCAAATGAGTTTGAATACATGAATTTAATTCACACATCATCTACTATTTTTTCATTTTATTTTTTCTCTTTCTTTTTTCTTTCTTTATATCCTTCTTTCTTTGTTTCTTTCTTTCTGTACATCCTTGTAGTGTGGTTTGGTCCTTGGTTGGTTCTTGATTGTGTTCAATGATAATTTATTCTGAGCTTTTTTTTCATTAACACTTTATCTTCATCTCTAAGATAATACTGATTCAGAGCTGATCCACTAAAACACCCGAAAAGTACAGATTTTGGATCATGCATCTTTCTATTCATCTTGTGTATCTGGTTTTCATTTTTAGGAGTACCTATTTTCTTTATAATCTTTATCATCTTCCTCTATCAGTTCTTTCCTTTTATTGTTAGAAAAGTAGCAGGAAAATAATCTTAAAAATTACTTTCCTAGTTTCTATGTAAAAAAGCTACCTTTTTTGCTTTGGGGTTTTAAATAGGCTTTATGTTTACAGGGAGGTTAAATATATACACTAGCATTGTGCTCCCCCTCAATTCTCCTTTCAAACGTGATTCTTTCTAATCTGTGTAAATGCTGATAGAAACAGAAAATTAAGGCTGTTTCTGAAATATATCAGAAGTCTGTAGCATCAGAGTCTAGACTGTCCTTGCAATCTGGAGAGAACATTGAAAAGTGTTTTAGCAGACACGAGGTTATACATTTGCTTTAAGTATAGCTTTACACCATGCAGTTCTCAGTAGATAAGGAATATGTTAATTGTTGTTGTTAGGGGAGATTTTTCTGGAAGATGCTGTCTGTTAACTCTGTTATCTATAGATCTGGAATTTAAGCCAGTAACTGTTTCAATCAGGAAAAAAAAAGAGTCTAGTGACATTCCATGTGATATTTAGCTTTATTGTCATTTGCATTTTATAGTATCTGTGAGAAAACTCTCAGTATTTCACTGTAAGCAATTTGTACCTGAATATCTTAACCTGACAAATGCTTAGACGCATATTTGTCTTCAAGGAAATAAGTAGTACCACAGAAATCAGTGAGACTTCTCATGCTTGCAGGGAAGCAAGTATCCATGTGCTTGAGGACCAAGGTCCTGTCTGGCTTAATTTTCATTGTATTTTCTTGCTGGTATCTCTCTTCAGACCCATGGGCAGATTCTTTTCTTAATTAGGGGGGTTATTCAGGTGGTATTGAAAATACTTGAGTATGAAGATAGTGATGCAGTAACAATGCTTTTTCATTGATTTACAGCATAGCCTTTACAAAGTGATAACAATCTCTGTGTAGCAAAAAGTAAGTGGCTAGAACTCTCAGTTCTAGCAGAAATGCAAGTAGAAATGTCTGCAAGTGCAATGTGCCCTTCAAATTGTGAAGCATTATGTGGTTGCCTCATTTAAAGATTAATTATTTACTACTTGCTTATATGGATTAATACTATTTATTTCATTCTGGAAAAGAAACATGAATACAGTGTTTTAAATTTGCCATTTGAAAGGCATTTGCAAATATGTTGAACTCTGCTTTCTTACTGGACTTTAAAATTAGACACAAAGTCTAAGGGTTAATATATCTGAATATATCTCAATTATCATTCAGTCCTCTGCAGAAGTGATTTACACATACTGTATACAATTTATCTGGTTTCTGTTTTGTTTTTTTTAAAGAAAAAATGTCCTTTTTTAGGAACTGAGGTTTGCTGAGATTATATAATTCCAACAGTTTCTATAGTCTGTCTTAATGGGTTTTTGATTATGCTTAGCTAGATAGCTCACTGGTAACTCTCATGGGATCCTTTAACTTTGCACTCTGTGCAAGCCTGCTCAAGCCCACAGAGCGATACTGAGTGCAAGATGGGATGTGGAAGAGCAGGTCAGACCTTTTTTGTGGTTGTCTGTTTAATTTTTTGGGGGAAAAATAGCTTCATTAATTTGTAAATAATTTTATTTATTAGTATCTTTTGGTAGTAATGTGTGTCAGCATTGAGTTCTTTTGCAGGTGTATTCCCTCCAAGCCCCCAATAGCTCCTTGGATTACATTACATTGTATTGTTTGTCTTTGTCTATTTTTTGGCTGAATTCAACTGATGTCTCTGCATTTTCTCATACAAGGCTATGAAAAATCTCGAAGCTTAAACAACATAGCTGGCTTGACAGGCAATGCTCTGCGACTGTCTCCAGTAACATCACCCTACAGCTCACCTTGTCCTCTAAGGCGCTCACGGTCTCCCATCCCTTCCATCTTGTAAAGCAGATGGCATCAATCGGCTACATAGTATTAAATCAAATACTGTTTACCACATATTGGAAATAAATGTAGCATTAAACATAGGCTCCACAAATACTGTCTAACTCATGCATGATTTAACTGTCGGTAGTAAGAAAAGCCACTTTGGGTAGCTGAAGATTTTTGTCTTGGCTTTTAAAGATTACCTAAGGTAGCACTTCTCCTTTTATCTACTATATTGTCCTACTTTCCGGTGGCAATAAAAAGACAGTTAGTGGATGCTGTTGTCCAATATATTCAATAAATAAGCATATTTTCAGGGAGATTTACTTAAAATAATGTGCTTCCAACTAATTACCAGTCACTCCATCGAACTTCCATTTCTTGTGACTCTAATCCATTCTGAAGATGTCTGCTCTGAAGGGTCTGCTCATTTGCATGGACCATCCTGTCTCCATCACCTGACAAGCAGTGTTGCTGATTGTGGAGACCACAGAGGGCTCTGGATGTGTGTTCTCACATTGTTATCATCCTGCTGAAATGAAAGCACTGATAAACTGGTCTGCATGTGGGATTGTTTTTCTTTGTTTAACCTTTTCCTTTATTTTTTTTAACTATCTACTTGTTTATAAATGGCTTTATTTTGTGATTAACTTATTTCAGTATTGGATTGCTGTATCAGAGTTCTGAATGTCTCCGGTTGTTTGCACACAGATAACTGCAAAGAGGTTGTCATTACTGGTTACACGCAAGCAGAAGCCAGATCTCTTTCTTAATGGCTTGGGGAAGGCACAAAACATACAAGAAAGGTAAACGCCATCCAGACTTGCAATTTTAAGCTAGCAAGTGCTGCTTGGTACTATAGTAATTTCTCTACTCCAGGGTTCTTCAGCATTTTCAGAGACTGAGTACCAAGTAAAATTGAAATGGTTGATGGGGGCTTTTTTGTACCACTGTAAGAGGGTAGTAGTTCTCAAGTCAGGTTTTTGATGAGCCTTATACCTCTGGCTCATGAGCTTCAAAAATTTCTTCAGTCAATATTTTTTAAGGTGCTTTGTCCTATATGTTGTTTGTCTGTCTGTTTTGCAACCTGTCTCCTGTATTCTCCATCTGTCTCCATAAAGCATAGAGATACTGTTAAAATGCCCCCCTCTTTTAAGTTTAACTAAGAGCATTTTTTCTCCTTTTCTCTTTTTTTCATATGGACTATACATATGTGTATAGATAGAAATATATCTATTTTTCAAGTGCAAGTTAGTATCGTCTAGACTAACTCATATGTGCACTCTGAAGATTTTTCAAGTGGGATTTAGTAGCGGCTTTACAGCACTGACCAGTTGCCTATTGCATCAATCTTCCTCCTAGCAACCAGCATTCATTACAATTTTGAAACTGTATCTCCTCTAGTGTCTTTTTCATTCAATATTAACCTCTGCTTATGCAACAGGACAAATGCAATGGCAAATTTGAGGTTCTGGGCTGGTGAGGAAAAATTACCATAAACCACAGAGTTTTAGAACTACATGGGGAAGACCATAATGACTGAAATCTTTAGAGATCATTGAAATTGTTGAATTGTCATGTTTTATTTTTGGTTAGGAAAAGAAATATAACTTATTGTTGACCATGTAACATGTTCTTCTGTATATAGCCTAGCCCAACAGCATGACCTGCATGTCAGAACTCTTGTACAATAATGTATTTATCAAAGTATACATTTTTGACATTTAGAGATGTACATTGATTTACTTTTGGTAAAATATTGTCAATAGAGAGATAATTGCAAACAGCTTTTAGCAAATTAATTAATATAATATCTGGTGCTGCTGTTATATTAACTACAGTGTTGTACAGAATTTATCATGGATTTTTGACTGCTGAAAAAGGGACAATGGAATTTAGCCATACCAAGGACTGTACTGGAAAGAGACTGCTGCTGCTGAATGGGCCCTGATAAACAACTCACACCTTGAGGAGGTCACTGAGACTTTACGTGCGAAGTAGAGCTTGTTAAAGAAGATTAAGGATTGCTCATAATTACTGCTGCCAGAGGAAGGGGTGATTAGTCACTGTTGATGAGTCAGCTGTAAATAAAACGTGTGTGCATGGAATATCAGTTTTTATCTGTATCAAAGAAAGCTGAATTCATGTCATCATTGCTAAGGCTCCATGCAAAGACCCACACCCCTGTGTTTATTCTTCCTGGTTCCTGCAGTAAGTTGTGCTGTGGATCATACAAAGACACACACTTAATAATGCTAGTGATGTAGTCTACATCTGTCTTGACTTCTGTCATACTAATGGCATATTTTGCAAAGGTCACAAATTTGAACAGAGTAGGTTTGCTTAAGTCCTTGCATTCTGTTTGCCATGACCTAAATTGTTATGGATTCTAGTGTACATGCCAAGTATTAAGTTTACTTTTCACTTTGATAACAAAAATGTGACTGCAGACAAACATCACTGACTTTGTTCACAGCACACAGTCTTCTTTCATTGTTACCTCAAACTATTAAGTATTATCAGAAATAAAATTCTGGCAGCAAGACTTTTTTTTTTAATTCAAAGTGTTGCAAACCCAACATCAATAAGTATAAAAGTTGTATTAAAATTATATCCTACAAATGTATATTTTGCATAAAATATATATTCTTTGATAAGTTACTTTCTGTGATTTTTGTGGCAAATGGATCTAGTATATTCTATGTTTATGAGACATTGTAGTGCTACGATGTAGTAATTATGTTCTCTCCATCCTATTCAGTAGGAAATTCTCCAGAATCTGTTTTGTCATCCTGGTGTCCCAATTGTAGGGACCTGTCCCAGTTGTGAAACTCTGTATCGTGGAACTTCTGTGAACATGTCAAGGTGCATGCGCAATCCTGGTGGAAACCAGTGGAAATGTAATACCTGAATTGGAGAATAAAAGGCAAAAGACCTGGGGAGGAACTTGGAACATATCTTCTGAAGTGGCTCATGCGCTTTCTTTAGCTGTATCGGTCCCCTGCCTGCTACTGGCCATCCCACTTCTCAAACCAGCTTCCTTGGGTGCATGAGGACCTAATTAAAAAACTAGCATGAGCTGGCTTCTGAAACAATTTAAAATCTATCTTCTAGTAATGACCCTACGCCTCATGCGGAAGTTGCAATTGGGTTAGATGTTTTAAGTCTAATGGGAGTTTTATTGCATCCTGGTGTGAAGTCAACCTAAAAAAGAGGTGATAAATGATTGCTTAAAATTTCTAATCTAATACTGTATTTGCAGCAATCAGTGAAATCCTCAAATACACAAGCAGAGTGTCTGAGAGGGATGAGGTAGCTAGTACAACTGTGCACACGACCAGAGAGGCTGTAATGCAGTATTTTGGCAAATGTATTGAGATGTAAGAAAGATTCCAGAAAACAGGATCAGGAAGCATTCAAGTTTTGGAAGACGTGTTATAGTGATATATCAGGAAAGCTCACTGTGCAGAGTTTGCCCAAAGGTTAAAAGTTGTCTGTGACCTGTGAGCAGTACCCACATGAAGAAGAGGTGCAGTGGTTAGCCAGGACAAGGTTCACACCCAGCATACAGGTGTGATGTCTCCCCCAAGCACCCAGAGAGAGGTGTCTGGTTTTCCTCAGTGCTACACAGGGATGGTGATGAGCCCCAGATGGGATGCATACAAGGTGGTGCATTGTGTTGGTCAAGACTGTAGAAAAACACTGGTGGCCAGGTGGTGTTTGACATCTTCTACTGTCTCTGGATGATAAGGAGCCTGGATGGACCTCCACCAACACAGGACTTTGAGTCCAGAATATCCTGGTTGTAGCTATTTATTTTATCCCTAGAGAACCAAGCCCATGTTTAAATACTTGCTTTTAAAACACACTTGGAGGACAAGGTGATGGTGAGTCTGGTAACTATTCATGTGTCTTGGGACTACAGCCCAACTCTGACTGTTCTAAGGGGAAGAGTTGGCTTAACTACCAGCCCTCAAAGACTAACCCACTCCTGTTCTTCCTCTGCTTCTGGGCCCAGGAAGGGCTGAAAAGTGCATTTTTATAAGAGGTACTCCAAGGTTTACCTTCTCAGGCTGAGGAAAGCTTTGAACCCAAACCTCACTCTTGAAGGGTAATGCAGTTCATATGTTTCAGATACAATATAAAGGATGTACTGCACATTCTCATTCGCTCTTGGTCATCCTTTAAAGAAAAGTAGATGAAATGAAGTTTTGTAAAGGGGACCCTTACAATGAAATGCACGCAGAACAGCTCTATCCAAACTCCCAGAGGCCTTTGGCTCTGCAGAAGCAAAATTGCACCTGGAGAAAGGAGTTTCAGTTCAAGCAGGAAGATGCTGTGTGGATATTCTGGGGATCAAATATCCACTAAAGGTTTGTTGTGGGCATTTCTGGGCTTGATTTAGGAGTCCAAAAACTTATTTATTCCTTCTATAAGTAAGACCTAAGGTTAGAAGCCAAAACTAGAAAATAACAGTGAATTTACAAGCAATGTACCCCTTAAGACAATTTCCCAAAGGATCGTTGCTCATTTGCATTTTAAAATTGTAAAATCAAGATGTCAAAAATGAGCATCCTTTTGAAAGATAAATTAGCGAGAGAGCAGGGTTTGTGTAGAGATCAAAATCTGTGATGTAGTGTGGAGATGGGCAGATTATAGGACCTTTGGATTTTGATTGTTCTTATGAGGCCTCATTCAGCACTGAGAAAACACTGCTGTTCCAGTGAATTTTGAGACACTGCATCATGAGTGTTACAGGTGTGTTATGTAAACTCATTCTAGAATTACTAGGAAGCATGCAGATAATGATAATTAATATAATCCTGTGTATCAGGGAGCTTTTCATGTGTGAAACAATTACTGTTACTAAAAGTTCTCTTACTAAAGATCTGGATTAAAGCTGCTAAAAGAGAAGGAAATTTAAGGAAATCTCATTTAGATGGGTTACTGAAAACTATAGAAAGGGATCAATCTGACATGAGCAAACATGCTAGCTTATTTAATGTGAAATATGAATTTAAAAAGTCATGAATGAATTAACTAGTTTGAGGGCATTTTATCTTCAGAAAAAATCATAAAGAAGTCAGAAAAATTGGAATGGAAAATTACTACTAGAAAAAGAAAATTAATATATTAATATGTTATATTACAAGCAGTGGCTTGAATGAGTTCATAATAGAGCCTTTGAATACTGAGAAAAAATTGCAAAAAAAAATTTTCCATCAGGTTTAAGTTATCAAAAATACTAATATTTTTATAATACATTATTTTCCCCTTGGAAATACTTGTTATTTATTTAATTTCCAAAGAGAAGCGGTACTTTAAAAAATGTGGGTTTTGAAGTCAAGAGTTGGCTCAGGAGCAAATACTGAGCTGTTAGTGTTGGGTGTTGGGTACCTAGCTGGTGTGCCATTGCAAGCATTTCCCTCCTACTTCACTGAATATCCCTTTCACATGTTGAAATTGCAGAGGTGTTTGATTTCTGGCCCCAGAGATGAGGATCCGTCACATGCTGCCTCCATGGGAGGGCTGGGGTTCTCTCCAGCCAGGCATGAGTAGCGCAGAGCTCCTGGCTCCATGGCACAGCCTGCAGAAGCATCCTGAGTTTGGTCTAGGTGCGGCTTCTTATTGCCTTCTGGCAAAATGTGCATGCTTCCCCCACCCTCTGCAACCCCCTCCCCAAAACCCAGCCTTCTGTCACTTGCATTTTTTTATTACGAACATGTTGATGAACAGCTGACAGATTTCAGATTCCTGCTTTCACAGCTTCACATTTGCAGATGGCAATATTCTAGCATGTTTAAAAAAAAAAGTTGGAGGTGGGCACTTCTTGAAAATTTGGCACCAAAATGTTTTGCATTTCATTTAACATCTCCTGTATTATTTGCAGGTGGGAGACTGAAGATCAGTTTAAACCAGGGCCACTGCTAGGCTATTCTGAAACTTTCAGGATGGGTTCCTTTTATATTCTGCATCTGGTTAGAGCATTGCTGCATTTTGCTGTCACATGATGCTCTTGGTTTTCTCCTCAGACGGGATTTGGAGACAAGATACTAGGGCAAATCAGAGAGTACTATATTAAGTTGGAATTGGAACAGGCTGCCCAGGGAAGTGGTGTAGTCACCATTCCTGGAGGTATTTAAAAGACACGTAGATGTTGTACTTGGGGATATTTGTGAACATGGCAGTGCTGGGTTAATGATTGAACTCCATGATCTTAGAGGTCTTTTCCAACCTTAATGATTCTATGATTCTAAGATTCGTGTTTACTAATGTAAACATGAATTGTACTATGAAGAAAAAGATACTTCCTGGGAAATACTGAGGCTTAATAGATGGCTGTAACATACCTTTGTTTTGCAGAATGGTATGGGCACCTTTTCTTTAAAACAGAAAGCAGATGATTTGGTGTTGGCCTCCTCAGAGCAGCATTATACTTGCATAAGATAATGAACTACCAAAAGAGGAAAGTGGAAGTTGTTCCCCTTGACCTTAAGACAGCTTATTTGCAAAAGTAGCAAGATAAGACTTGTTAAAGAAGCTTGGCCTTTCCAGTGAAACAATTCAAAACTCCATCAGTCTGAAAAATAGTTAACCATAGCAACATTATCCTATTAGGCTGATGCTAAATATAGACTGGATTTTCTGTTCCTTACAGGGATTTCCTTGCTTTGTGACTAAATGCAGCACCAAGGTTTTATGAAAATCTTATTTTCTTCATGCCTGTGAATGTTGTTGGTACAATGAAGTCTGATGCTCCAAAAGTCTTCAAATTATGCCATTGTTAAAGGCACTCTTTGCATTTTGCTAGTAAAAAAATCAGGAACACTGCAACACCAGAAAGAGGGTAGAGGGAGCACGGGAAGATATGGTTTTTTTGAACTCTTATGAAATCTGCCACGTGACATTGTGACCTGAGAGAAATAAAAAGACATAGCTTTCCCTATGTTAGTGTCTTGACATTGACTGTAACTCTTCCAATTCTGAAACTTTTCTTCTTAGTTTTGTTTGGAAATCACTGCAGCAAAATTTATTCAGTTACTGCTGTTTATAACTTGTACTTAACTTTTGATAACTATTTAAATCTGTGAATAATGGAGCTGTTATAGAGCTAAAGACCATGAAGACTATGCTGAGAGAAGAATTTATGAACAAACTTAATAATTGCACCTGTAATTACTGAGAACTTTCTTCAGTACAGGACATTATCTGAACAAATTCCTAGTGTCAAATGACCTCACTGACATCAGTTGCAAAACTGACCTTGACTTACTTAAGCAAGACTAGGTCTTGGGCAGCAACTGGCTTATGTCATGGGTGTTTCCAGGACATTTATCACCTACATCAGAGAATCATAGAATTGTTTATATTGAAAAAGATGCTTAAGTCTTGAGTCCAGCTGTTAATGAAGCAAGTCCTAGTTCAGCACTAAACCATGGCCTTAAGAGCCACATCTACACATCTTTTAAAACTGCAGGGTGTTTCGCAGCACCTCTGCTGTGTGCATGCCTGGTGCATGCTCCGAGCAAGCTGCTCATGTTTCTCTAGAGCTAAAGAAGATGGGTGGTTCATGTCTAGAAAGGGATGTTTCCTATATCTTAGGTACCTCTTTCAGCATGGGTCAAATTGATCTCTGAGTGCCTGTTAACAGAACTATCCGGACCTGTCTCCCTCTTGGCACAGGGGCAGAGGCTCAACGCAGAAGCAACACAGCCCTTCTCCAGTGCTCCTATGTTTTGTTTGGTCTTGCAGATGTACAGTGCCAAGGCTATCTCATGGATATTGCCCATCCACTGCCTCAGAAATAAGGGTTTTTTTAGTTTCTTTCAAGTGCAAGAAGCACTTGCGTTCTTCTCAGAAGAGGAAGGGAGTGTGCAATAGGAGCCTGCCTGGGAGGTGGCTCATGCTCAGTTGCATGTGGGACAGACATATCACCACATTGACTCCTGAGCTTGCTTCTTATTTTGTTTTTGCAAGAAATATATCTCTGGCTGAAACAATCATGTTACATGAGCTCCCGGCATACTTCAAAAACACTTCTTGGAAGACCATTTGGCTATCTGAGATGCTTTAAGCAGAGCTCATGTTACCTGCTTGCTTTTTTTCCCCCTTCTGCAGTCCACTGAACCTACTATGTAGATTATTTCCTTGTTTCCTTTGCATGTGCCTTCACTGCTATCTGTCTTCTGCAGCTTTCCTACCTTCAACTCTGCCCATCCCGTGTTCAGGACTTACCCACATGCCTCCTTTGTCTATCTCCTCGTTACAGTGCAGCTGCAGCCTGCATGAGAGCTGCTGGGAAAGGAAAGGTAAGTGAATTTGGACCTTAATCACAGGGGTAGAGAAGTACAGAACTGAGTCTTCTTTTAAAGCTGACTAAAACTTGCTGGAGATACTGCCTTTTGCAGTTGGGTCCAGCCCAACTTGGAATGAACTTGCAGTTCTCTACATTTGTATAGCCACCACAGTTGGGAACATTAAATTTTGGAACCACAAAATGCTGTCTAAAAAGCAGCACAGCTGCCAATGAAGAACAGTTTACAGCTGGAATATGGCCAGTGCCTGGGCCACTTCAGAGGGACATGCCAAAAATCCAGATAGAGTTGATTGCTTAGAAACCAAATTCAGAAATTAGATTTTCCAACCATATATTCACTGAACTATTCATTTCCCAATCAATATAATAGTACTGAGCAGAATGATTGGAGTGCTGAATATATAATAATCTGTCAAAAATAATGACAAATACTGACATGATTCTTTCTGTCCTTTTATAAGGCTTACTGTAATACTGAATTTCCTTCAGATCCAAAGATAAATATAATGAAAATAGGTGCATTAGCTAAATTAATATCAGAAATTAAACATGCCTTAAAGGTAACTATAAGAATTTACTTTAAGAAAAGTGTTTATATTCTAGTCCTAGACAAAAGCTCTGCATTAAGTTTTATTCATAGTTCTCAGTACCCTTCAAATAGGGCATAATTTCTAGACTTCTATTGTCCTTATTAATGGGAAGTCTGTTTTACTTATCTGTATTTGAATCCTTAGGTGGTAACAGGTAATTTTTTTTATTTAATCATTCCTACATTGCCTGTATCTGTTTAATAACACTAGACAAACTGTGTTATATGCTTACCCAAGTTTTCAGGTGAGGTTTTTGTAACCATTGGCAGGGCAGGCAAGCATATGCTTAGCAATTGAGGTGCTCCATGTTAACGGTCTGCGGTTCACAACAGGTCCTTGGGGAGATTTGTGGCCCTGGCTTTGCCTCAGTGGGGCTGTTACTACCATGTCTCAGCTAAAGGAAGGGGCTGGAACTGCAGCTGTCTGATTCCCCATAAAAGTTTCAGCACACAGTGCTGAGAGGTGCAAGGATATGTCTATGGCCAGTACTGGGATTTAATTCCCTTCCCAGCCCACTGAGCAGTGTGGTTGTCATCTGCAGGGCAGCTCTGGTGTTACATCTGCACTGTCAGCAGCATTGCCAACACCCTTCTGGATCTGGTTTCATCCCTGCAGCCAGCCACTTTGGTTGGGACTCAGAGGCAGTGTGTGGGGTAAATGTAACAGTATCCAAAACTTGACACTAAGCTGTGCAATTCCTGACAGAAGTTTTGGCGATAAGAAGCAGTGTTGTGTGACAGTCCCCATGCTGGAGCATGCATCTCTGTCCCTTTCATGAGGATTTCATGAGGCTGTCTTCTGTGTGGTGGGCTTTGTCCATTGAGCTGCTGGAGGGGAAGCGGAGCTGTGCAGCCTGTGCTGAACATGTTGCAGCCCTCTCCCTGTTCCTCTGCCCCATGGCTTCACAGAGTAATTGCATCATCCCAAAAATGTTTGAATAATGCCACATCTTGGTGTTTAGCAGTATCATGTGCTTAGTATAGAGCAAAGCAGTGGGAGGTAGGAGATCTCCAAATCTCTCTGCTAGAGCATGCCTTTGAGAGCTCAGCTGTAAGTGATTTGATTTTCAGAGACAGAGGAGATCTGGTTTTGCCCATTGAGTAGGTGGGTGGTTTTGGAGTATCATGCAGGTCCAGGTGGGCCTGAGAGGAAGACAGATATGCACCGGCTGGTCTCTGTCGACGCACTGGCCTGCCTGCACCAAGATCTAAGGGATCCGTTGGATGTGGACCATGCTGTGAGGGCTTGAGGCAGTATATCCCAAATCAGTCTCTGCAGAGGGGTGGATCATTGGAGAGAACTGTGCCAGGGCCTAGGCACAAGTATGGGGCCGCCTAGTGGGGTGCAGCATCACCACCCACTGCATGGCTCCTCCTGCTCCCAGCCAGAGACATTGGCCCCTTTGCCACAAAGCTCTGCCTAGTTAATTTTCTTGCAATAGTCCCCTTGTTTATTCTTTTAGGGCCTGACTGGGGACCTACACACTAAGGGAAGACACATCTCCCAGAATAAATGTACAGAGAAACACTTGTTCCTTGGGTGCACTAGTTATGGTGAGATCCCCCTTTCCAGGGCATCACTTCAGCCACCAGCTTTTCTCCTTCCTGCTACATCTTGCACCCGTGCATCCCCAGCAGTTGGAAAATGAGAAACCACACTGCATCTCTGGTCCTAATGAGGTTTTATTCCTTCCCTCATGCTCTGTGTAGTGCATTGTCACCATGAAGGCAACACCAAGTATGTTTGTCACCCCAACCAACCCAAAACAATGTGGTCAAGGTTTGCTAGATGGCTCATGGGCTCAGTGTGGACTCTAGACCTCTAGAGATGCAGTTGTTATTGTGCATTTTGCATAAGGGATTATACTGGTTTTGACTGGAATTGTGTTAATTTTCTTCATAGTAGCTCACATGGGATATTTTTTGGATTTGCAAACAAAACAGTGTTGATAACACACCCATGTTTTAGCTATTACTCTACAGTGCTTACACAGGGTCAAGGCCATTTCTTCTTCTCACCAGTGAGCAGGTTGACTCTGCACAACAGGTTGTGAGGGGCCAGAGCTGGGACAGCTGACCCCAACTGACCAAAGGAATGTCCAATACCACCATATGACATTATACCCAGCAGCAAAAGCTTGTGAGGGAGGGAGCTTGCCAGGGCTGCTGTTGTGTGGAGTCTGTCTGGGCATCAGTTGGCAAATGGTGAGCAATATTTTGTGGTTTTTTACCTTTTTTTATTACTTCTTTCTCTTGACTTTGTTTTTCTATTTTGTTGGGTTTTATTTTACTTACTAAACTGTCTTTATCTCAAACCATGAGTTTTTCCAATTTACATATACTCCCAAAACCTGCTTATTGTTGTGTTTAAGGTGATAACAGGCCTTATTTGTTTTACTTGGATGTTTCTACTTCCAATTAGGCTTAATTATCAAACTTAGCTTCTACATAGGAAGTTATTTTTTTTCCTTCCCTTGCAACGCTATTTTCTCTTTCAAGACCAACTCGAGGCAGTTTCAAGGAGACATCAAAAGCACAGCAGCTGACATTGAAATTCAAGTACTGGCTCACAGTTTCACAGCTGCATGTGGTCTTTAGCCTCATCAGGATTACAAGGCCACCAGTGTTTCTGATTTAATTTTACATAACTTCAAATAGGTTACAATACTAAAATAATACAAGTGGACCATCTCCTCCCTCAAAGGATTCAAACGAAAATAAAGGAGAAATTCTGTCCTTTCATTGGCACTGTGAAGCTTAGCAATGTGTTTCATGGACAGCAGACATTGTCAAACATTCAAGGAAGGCTCCTAGAAGCTTTTGAAAGGTGCTTTGTGTATGAGATATTCTGCAGGGACAAGCTGTGACTTGGGTAAATGGTACTTTCAGCCTTGGAGAAAGCCCTTCCTTGTACCCATGTCAAACACATCTACTGTGAGTAAGGAGCTAGTCTTTTTGGGGGTTACAAGTCACTCAGCAGGGTGACTTACACAGCATGTCATACACTGAGCTGCAAGTGAGAAGGCTGCAGACAGGTTGTGAGCACTAAGGCACTGCCAGGGTTCAGCAGCTCCAAAGACCACTAGTTCCTCAGTTATAATGCACTAGCATGGCAAAAAAACCCCAAACACTCTGTGTCATCATTCCCTCATGGATAAAAAGGGAATTTTGTCTTTCTCATCAGATAATGCTGCAGGTAGTACTTGTGAGTGTGATTGCAGTGAGCAACACCTGCAGATGGACTGCATGTTTCAGAGCTTAGCAAGGAATTTTCAGAGCTATCTTGGCTGTTGGCTAGCATGTTGTGTCAAGAGGTTTCATCGGATCATACACAGCTGCCTGGAAAGCACAGGGAAGCCACCACTCTGCCTGGCAGCTGGAATTAGTGCTTAGTGCCCCAAACCAGCGAAGCTGTGGCAGGAGATACCCCTCCCTCCAGGGAAAGGCTATTAGTGGTCAGGACATTCTCTCTCAACATGGTGGCTCTTGGACAGCATCCACACAGGCTCCTTTCCCTCAGTGTATGAGCACTTTATAACCTGCCAGCAGCTTTAATTCAGTCAAACTCATTCTGCATTTGTAAGCCCTTCTCTGTGGACCTGGCTTACAAATTTATTTCCCAGAACTCTCCCTTTTTTTTTTTCTCTGAAGAAAAAGGAACAAGGATGAGGAATGAGGATAAGTTATACTTGCAAAACAGTAGTGTGTAGCTTTGGAATACTGTTTAATAAAATAGTTGTCCAAAAATGATTCAAGAAAAAAATAAGGAAGAAAAATTCATGTAGTTTAATGGATGTCTCTTAGTGCACTTCCTTCCTCAGTCTTTCATCAGAAAGATTCCTAGTTATAAGCAACTAAACTACAGCAATAACAAAAACAACCCTTTTCAATAGTCATCCCAAATGACTGATACTGTCATCTTAATTGCACTGAGTTAATCTTTTTGCCATCTAAAAGCTAGAAAAATAATTCTGTTTTATTTTTTTTAACATCCACCAAAACATGACTTTCTCTAGTGTAGTACAGAGGCAGCTATACACTGGAGAGATACAGATTTCCCCAGAACTCATTTTAACTTCTAGCGTGTGGAGAAGCGATAACATAATGCATTACTGGGCAGTAATAAAGAGATTATGGCAAGATCTGTGTTGTGTGGTTCCTGTTCAGAGTTAAGGGTTCTTAACCTTTAGGCTTCCCCCCCTTGTATACCAAACATTTAGTGAAAGCCATTGTAGGGTGAATTAACATGACCTAATTTTAACAAGTTATGATGGTAAGCTGAAAGTAGTATGTTACCTAAAAAGTCGTAGTCAAACTTTCATTTCAACAAAGTTATGTTCTGATTCCATATGTATTAGTTCAGCTGCCCTTAATACACATTTCCTGAATCTGCTTAACTTCTGGCTAAGCTGAGTCTGACATGGTAGCCCTGACCCCGTGGTTGGGATGTAGGCACCATTCTGAAGAGGAACAGCACACTGCCCATACTCAGTCCTGTTTAATCGTGCAGAGGTGAACATGCTCCTGCTTGTCACACTGACCTTGTGCACAGGGTGAATCTGAGCAGACAGTGAGTGCTGCAGAGACATGAGCTCTTCCACTGCAAATGTGTGACACGCACAAACATTTTCACAAAAAAACCCCAGTAGTCGTTAAAATAACCAAACCCAACTGATATAAAGACATATCAAACTCTCCTAATTGACATGAATACAGAATGTCTCAGATGTTCTTCTATTCACATCATAGCCAATCCTTTTTGTTTAGGGAAGATGTTTCTTCCTGATGTGTAGGATTGGGAGCACAGTTTGAAACTCAGGAATTGAAATTTGCTGATGAATGTGGTATGAGAACCATGAGAGCATTCAGTGTTTGCCCACTGCACAGTGACAGGAGAAATGAAAGATGAGAAGGCGCTTGGCAGAAAAAGAGTCCAAATCAGCCATATGGGGGTTTTCCCATGGAACAATGTTAACAAACCTGCCTGTACATTCTGGGGTCAAAAGAGAAAAAGGTAAACCCTACCCCTCTACCTATGAAAAAGATGAGAACAATTTGCTTTTCTGTTGACCTTAACCAAATCTCAGTGCATCATGTTCTTAGAATTTTATAAACATTTTGTCATGCAAATTTGTTACATCAGGAGTTTATTTACGGGTTGATGAATGGAAATCCTGGTGACTCATGGTCAAAGTAGAGAGTTGTCGCTGGCCCATTACCTACAAAACTTGGGAGACCAGTTGTAACATACAATCAGATTAAAGTCCACCAAGAGAACATCCCTGCCTTTGTTGTGGGATGCCCCTGGTTCCCTTCCTTCTTTGGCCTCTTAACTGCAGATGTGAGAGACCCAGACTGGTTCAAAATACTCATGGTCAGAGCAAAGTTGAATTGCAGGAAGAACAACAAAGAAATAAAAGAGGGAAAGTACAAGGAGAATATCCTTCTTCAGTTTATGTGGATTTATGTCTCACTCTGCCTCTCAGCATGGAAAACTTACACAAATGTAACTCTTGGCGACCAGGAGAATTGTATAAATGGCTTTGATACAATCAGTCAGGCTGACTGGCTGTGAACACCGCATATTGCTTTATAAGCAGCCTTTGAGCTTCTGCCCACATTTCATGTATTCCTCAACAGCAGTAAGATAGGTTTAGAAATATGACTTTTCCAGAAAACTCACATGAAAGTGCACATGGGTTTGTAGGTTGACATCAAGCACATTTTTGTTCTTTTTCTCAAAAAAGCATCAAAATGGCATTTGCCTTCACATTTTCAAACCAGGCTGACCCAGTGAAATTGCAAATGTATGAAGAGTACTAATGCAAGATGAAATAAATATTTATTACTTATAATAGAAGATTGAACCTGAAGATTAAAAAAAATTGAATTGATGGAAAAAACATTAGTGCATGCTGTCATGTGCAGGCATCAGAAACCACTGGTTAATATGTAGATACCAAGAGCAGGTATCTTTGAAGTGTGAATGTCTGTGCAGAGCAGGAAAAAACAGCAAAGATGCAAGAGAAAAATAACATGCTGAGTCTTAAAATTTTGCTGCAATTCACTCATCCAAAGTCTGTGCCTGAAAAGATTAATGTCCTAGAAATGTAACTGTGAAAGGAAATCTACATTATCTGCCTAACTCTGAAAGTTAAAAATGGTACAGGAGTAAATTACAACCTAATAATTCAGGACTAAAAATTAATCTTGAAAGTTTAATCTTTCTTACTGCTTTTGAGAATATTGACAGATACAGAAAATTATTTCCTGGATTGGGCCTGGGGAAAAAAATAATATATATATTTAAATGTATTTAAAGTCTATGAATGAAAACTTGGGCATGCATTCTCTACCTAATTATTTTTTCTTTCTTGTAAGGGTGCTCCTGCTCAAAAAATGTTTGTATTTATAGCATTTGGAAATACTATCTAACATATAGAAGCAGATCAGAATGTGGCTTATTGTGAGTGTTGAGTCCCTGGGGTCTGCATGTGATCCATGTTTCATCTCTGTGTGGCCATTGTTATGACCTGCCCTGTCAGGCAAGAGTAATTTTTTGTTTTAGTAATAAGTCCCTTGGGATGAATTAAAGTAAATCAATACTAGATGATCAGTGTTTAAAGATATATATATATATATAGTTTATTTTGGAACATTTTGTTTGCAAAGAAAAACAGATATTTAGTAATTTTTGTTGTAACATAGCAATGTAAAACCATAAAGGTATCACCCAAGAAAATGTGTAAGGGAAGAGAGAGAGAAAGGGAGAAAGAGCACCTAAGGAAATGTGTAAGAGAAAATAGAGAGAGAAAAGGATAAAAATTTTATATTCACCACTCAAAGATCTCCAGTGAACTTGGTTGTTGTTGGTGGTGGTGTCTTGGTCTGTCAGGGAGTGGTGGGGGAGAGAACCCCATGAAACATAAAGTTCTACGGATTTATACACTCTGAGAAACCCTCCCGGTGCTTCCCCAAGTGTGTGAATGGGCTGTTTTTGCAAAGGCTGGAGGTGCTTGGTTTTTGCAGTTATCTAGGCTGGAGGGGGGCTGGGGGTGGGCCACTTGGAAGGTGCCCCTGGTAAAAGTGAGGCTTTAGTGATGGGTGTGTGCATAAAGGGCCCCCTTTGACACAGCCTGGCTCATGGGAGATAAGCATCATGCACCCAAAGAGTTGTCCCCAGGCCTATGAGGTTAACAGTCTGGACTATGGCCTCCTTTCCTAAGCTTTTATCTCTACTTTCCTGTCAGCAGGCTTGCACAGCTTGCTATAGTAGCAATGTTTTAAGGCATTTTTAAAAAGTCCAGTTCTTCACTGTCATCTGTGATTTATATTAACAATTGCATCCCTTACTGGATTTGCATTTCTGTAGCAAAAATTACTATGTGGGAATTAAAAGTTTGTTTTTCTACAGTCATATGCATCCACAAGTTTGCATTTTCCTTCAAAGACCAGTGCAATAAACATTCACTATGCTAAACCTTGCTTGGTCTTATTGTGATGATTAAAATTGTGCATTGAATTCGCATCATAATCTGCACAAGCACGGGTTTCATTCAAGTTAGATGCAGGTGCCAGTATGATTCAACAACAGAAGTGTTCGTTTAAAGCCAATTCAAAAAATGGTTATGCGTATGGATCTAATAAATGCATTAAAAATAAGTGATAACTCATGTTAAGTATTTGAAAGCATGAGTTCAGATCTAGAAAGGACTTTATGCTAGTTAAAAAAATATATATCTAAATGAGAAGTATTTTTTTCCACCAGATTAAACAAATCAATATTACTTTGCTCCAGGCAGCAAGTTTTTGCCTTTTCTGTACCACCAACATGGGCTGTTTAACTTGTCTTGTACTTTGTCATATGTGACAAATCTTTAGACATTCCATAATGCCACAGTGTAAGGGAAGTCAATCTAAAATTGATTGGGGGAACCTCTTGTTCCCCTCTGAAATTTTTCAGTGCTGAATGACCCTCACACAGCCTTTTAAATGCATCTTTTTCTGTAAGCATTTAGGACTGTTGCACCATTCCCTTCCTGGAAAAGAATCAAAGAAATTCCACTACTGAGAGCTCTGCCTCTCACTGATGGAAGCCGCTGAGAACATGCCCAAAGTAGTGTTTAATAGGGATACTAATTGCTTCAATTTCCTTCTGCCAAGCCTCATCCTTAGCTGTACTCACTTTTTGTCTGAGCTATGGCACAGTTTTCGTCAGACAGTAGAGAGTCTTGTGATGGTCCTTGTTTCATTCCCTTGAAGTACGAGTCTGTGACCATTCTCAGGCTTCCCACTCACATCTGCCTGGGAGTGCAGGAGTCAGTCCTACTTTTTGGAAACAGCAGTGCTTTGGTCATTTCATGGTAATATTGTGCTCCTAGGAGGTGCCTCAGTATTTTCAATATGATCAGAAAAGGCCTTCATTATGTGTATGTTGAAGTACCTGGGAGGATGCTGATCTCCAATTTTCCTCTCAGTGTTGTAAAAGTTGCCCAGTTCTCATGGAGAGCTTAGAGTTTAACTATAGAGCATATGTTGGTGTTAAAGGACCTATCTGGCACTCACAAGATCTAATAAAATCAGTCAGCATGAGTTGATTAGCCTGTTCAGGGGACAGGCATAATGCAAGTACATTTTCTCCAGCAACTGACAGAATTTTTAAAGCCTCTAACTATCACTTCTTCTATCATCCTCATTGTTTCCTGCTGTCATAAAAAATCAGGACTCCTTCAGCTTTTTGAACTCTTGCTTAGATGTTCATCCCAGGTCCACTGAAGGCCTCTGCCTTGTAATTGCTCCTAATGCTGGCAATCTGGGCAGGAAGATCAGCCCTAAAACATTCAGTTGTCTATTTAGAGTCTTCGCCATCCTTCCTCACCTGGGCAACATTCACTGTAGTGAAGGCACCAGCAATTTTAATCTTTTAACCTCTACATATTTCCACTATGGGGTTTTTTCTTTGGTTCACAGCAGTCCTGACCCCATGTTTTTCATCAGTTTTTCACAGCCAATTTGGAAGTTGTCTGCTTCATCTTTGTTCTTAAAGTTTTGGCATGTCCATCATTTATCTCCCTCTTTCTTGAGGCAAACTGTTTCTGAGATTGAATGTGTAAGTGTTTTTCACTATGCATGTTTCTGCCAGAAATGCTTGGTCATTATTGCAGACCACCAACATGAATTCCAGAGCTAATGTCTAAAATCGTCATTCTGAGAAATGATCCCTTCCCAGTAGAGTAGTTAGGTACACTTGAACGCATGCACTTATGGAAGACCCATTGACTTCAGCTGTGCTTAAACCATGTCTTAGTAAGACATCTTTAAAATCAAAATCCAGACCTCAAAATAATGCCCTCTGAGCTGATTAAGATCTCTTAAGATACTTTTGTGAGATACTGCTTAAAGATTGTTTCCTTTTCTAATTCTTCAATAAGATGACTCAGCTCCTTCTGATCATTCATAAAAATCTGCTGGAAGTGTTTAATCCATTCAGGAAAATTCTGGCAGCTTTAAACTGAATCTCCCTTTCAAGGGCAAGTGTTGCTTCTGCTTGCTAATAATCAGAGGGCAGGAAAAAAACCCCAACCAACCAAGCATAAATCAACCTGAAAATAGCAGCATTAAATGTTTAATGACTCTGGAGACTGCACATCTTTGGGTTATTCGTTGACATAATTATATGTATGGTTTTGTAAAACAAGATTTTTGCTTGGGAAATCTCATATCTTTATCCACAGTTTATGAAACCCACTGCCCCGGGCTGTCATTTCATACCCCTTTCTGGTCTCACCTTTAGCTCAGTATGAAAGGACTCAGGTACTCACCTGCTTTGCCCCCTCCACCATTAGCACTTAGATCCAGCACTCAGAGCCTTAAAAACACTGCTTAGTGGTGCCTAATTGCAGAGGGGTCTATTAGCCCAGCACCACCAGCACTAAATCCACACAGTTTCCTGCACGCTGCCTTGTGTGCCAGCTGCTTTCCTTGTCTTGGGTGGATCAAAAGCCAGGAGGTTGCAGTCCTTCCCCAGTTTTGCAATGATGGCTTCATGTTCTCAGATTTGTGGATGGAGGTATAGTTGTCAGATCTTGAGGTCAATAAGATGTCTCTGTGCACATGGAAGTGGGTCACCCATGTCCCTGAGCCTCCATCTCCTCAGCCTTCCCTGAACTTCCTTGTCCCCAGATTATGGTCTCTAAAGAAGGGCCTTAGAACCTCTCTGAATTTTGATCTTAAATTCTTGATATGGGTGTATCATAGACAAAAGCTGGTAAGGTAATATTTCAGCAACCACATTAATCAAATATTTATAAAGGAAAATATAATTCCTTAGAATATCATAGAGCTATTTCACACAAATGGAACATTGGTAAATTTTTAAAACACATTGCTCTGAACTACAAATTTAATAGGAACACCTGAGTGACAGCTGGCTTTCGTGAACAGAAATTTAGCTTGGAGAAAAGAAGTGATCAGCAGTCTGGCCTATTTTGGAGAATGGCTGGCTGGCTGGCACAAGGGATTTGCAGGCATGGAAAGCATGTAACTTGCAGACAGTCATAAGGGAAACTCTCAGGGTGTCAGGCCTGCTGTTATGATCACTGCTCCATCTCTTTCCTTATAAACATTTTTACAGCAGCTAAGAGCTGCTCCTATACTTTCTGCACCTTGTTCAGAATGCACTTCTGAATCAAAACCTGTTAGTGGACTACAGCCTCTTACAATTTACTGTTTATCCAATATTTATCAAATATCTGTTGCCTGAGATCTGCTTTTCTCTATGCCCCTTCACAGTCCTCTGTCATAACTGTATTATTATCTTACTGATGGTATTTTTTCCTTATTTTCCCTTCTTAGTTTGATTTCCTATCTTCATGATGCCTTGCCCCAGGTGAGGTTTTGTTTCAGATTACAGAGACCTGAAGAGGACCTGGTCGTGGAAGGTGTCTGTCCTGCAGGCCGATATGACCTGGCTACCCTTCAGTGGTCTCACTGCACAGAAAGCAATCAGGATCTTAGGCTGCAAACTGCTGTTCTCTCCTCTTTTGGTTTCTGGGGCTTGCAGCATGCTTTGCAACACCCGAGGATATTCTGCAGAGATAGCAATACAGCTCTTTTAAACAAGAGATGTGGCCTGATGCACAGGAAGCCTACAAGTCAGAGTCCTTGAGTTGTCTTCCCAGGTTTGCTTCTGACTTGCTGGGAGATTTTAGGCTCAGCCTGTTCCCCAGTTCTTATAGCTTCATTAGTATTGTAATATGCACTGATGTCTTTAATAAAGTGAGTTTTATGAATGTCAGAATGATGATTACTGGCTCAGACTCATTCTTCTGAAATGCTTACTCACATGAAAGATTTTTGTCCTTTTCAGAGGTTTGAAATATATTTTGGCTAGATTGTTCCTTTCAAGTAAAGCATCTCACATTTGCCATGGTTGGATGCAAAGTTGTTCAGCAGTATCATCGCATTAGTAGCTTGCCATTCATGTTCTCAAAGAACTTCAAAAAGGATGCTTTGATGTACTTTATGGACTTCTTCCAGCTGCTGTATAGCTCATAGGGTCTGTGCTTCTGTAGCAAATCGTAACTTGACTTGTGGGATTTTTAGTATTTTACTGAGTGCCTGAGAAAATATACTGAGGGGTGCCTTTTGAACAACATACAGAAGCTGGATATCAAGATGACAGCCATAATTAGAATATTTACATCAGCAGCAAAACACCCTGTACTCCTGAAAAGGGCTAACCACTTCTAAAACACACACTTCCCTATAGACCCTTAGAATTCTGCAAATGACAGTGTGTAGCATCTGACTTGCTTCTGGCTTCATTTTCCCTTGTTTCTCAGCTTCTCAAAGAGGCTTGTTGAAACCCCAGTGATCAGCATGCGCGTCTGCATGCCCTGTGGCAGTCGTTTTCCTCACCAGGTGGCAATGGGGTCATTAAAACTCCTCTCCATGGGAGCAAATGGGTAGTGCTGGGGAGGGACCCAAGGAGTTTTAGAAGCCATTTTGCATGGTGAGAAAGCCTGATGCACTCTGTCATTTTCTGTGTCCCCGTAAGCTGGTGCACTGCTGTCTGAAAGAAGGGTGCAGGCAATGTCCTAACAAAGCCCTGCGTCTTTCCAGGGGTTATGTGTGGAGTGATCAGATTTGGGATGCTGTGTCATTACTGCAGAATCCCTCACCTGGGGATTTGCTCCAGTATCTAATGGCATTGGTTAATGTAAGGCTAAAATCTAACCTCTGAGCTGCACACAGCTGAGTCACTGCTCCACCAGTCCCGCAGTGCAGCCAGGCACAGGGTACCACTGCCACAGCTCAGCATGCAGATGAGGTTAGGTCTTAGGACCTGTAGATAATTGCTAGACTCTGCTGGTTTAAAGGTAAACTGGTGGGAGAAATGAACCCAACTCTAAAGAGATTACAAGTCAGAGTTACAGTTTACTAAAACGATTACAATAAATATAATGATACAGAGAAAAAAATGGGTTTAACCCATAAAAAAACAGATGTATAACCCAGCACGCTGGGATACAAACAGATTGGTGTTTGTTAGCCCCTGTGCTGAGCACCACGTGGTCCCCCTGAGTGCAAAGTAAAAGGAAAGGAAAACCTGTTGGTGAGGATGATGGTCACAATCTTGCTGAGACTGGCAGTCGCAGTCCTGTTGAGGTTCTGGTACTCCTCTGGATCTGATGAGTGATACCAGAAGTCCCAAAACCCGAACATTATATATACTCAGGTTCAAGTGGGAATGCCCAGTACCTCCCCCTAGGGTGGGGAGTTTCAAAATGGGTGATTTAACTCTGTGAGTCATGGGGTATTTTTGGAATCTTTGATGGTCTAGGTCATTGCAACTGCCTATTGTTTCAATCCCTAATAGCCCATTGGCAGACATGACCCCTCAGGGGTGTGGAGGTGCTGATGCCTCCCCAGAGGGGAGTTATCACAGCTGACTCATTGGTGTGAATACAGAAACATTCCCATGCCTCACAGGGTTCTTTAACACCCAGCTTGTAGCCTCAGGTGTCAGGTGTACCCTGGGCAGCTGCTGCAAATGATCCATTATTAACAGTTCATCAGAAATTACATAGAGGGTGTAGAATACACAGTTTTGGTTATACCCACACAGTGATAAACTGGTCCTGGCCACTGTAACTAGGACATAGACTTAAATCTTTATTTTGAACCTGTGCCCAGAATATCTACAAAATGTCCTTACATGCTGGGATCAAGATAAAATCTGGCAAATGCTGACTGGTGCTTTGCTATCACAGTGGCGAGGCTTGTCTGTCCTGGGCTGAGCCAAGACCGTGAAACTAATTGTTCACTAATTGGAACTAAGGACCACCACTAAGATGACTATCACATACTCTGATGGTAAAAGCCTTTGCTTTGACTGGCTCAAATACAAATATTTTAAAAGAAAACATGCATCAGACCAAACTAAATAAAAATCTCATCAAAACTGAATGTTCCACATGGCCCAGCCTTCTACCTCTAGGGCAAAGCTGAGAAGCTAAACAGTATGTGACTGATTTTTAAGTCCACCGCTTAATGCACTATGGGTCTGTTGCTCAGATGCTGTGGTGAAGAACATGTTATAAGAGGGACACAGAACAGAATGAGGATGAAAAAAGTCAGACATCATGTTGAATTTGCGATTCAGATTGAAGTGCATTAATAATAAATTGAAAACATGTATTATATATGTAGGTTCCTATTGAAACATTTCTTGAGGGCAGATGAATTTTAGTGCCATAGCAGAATGATAATAGTTTTAGAGGAAATGTGGATTACTGTCAATTCTCTTGCATATTGTGTTGAGAAAAAAATATGAACAATGACAGGGCTTATATACAGGGTATATCACAGAAAACCCAGCCTACAGCTAAACTCTGAATTCCCATCTCCAGCCACAGAGTCAGATCTGACCAATCTCTTTGGTGAAAGAAAGATACAAAATGTGCTGTGGACTATAAAAACCCACAAGGAGTATGCCCAATGATTTTAAAGGAAAAAATGTTGATACTGGAATTAAAGACCTCTATCTGAAGTCACATTGTTCCCAGAAATACAACCCACTCATCTTATAAAAATTACATGAAATAGTGAACGCTTTCTTAATACTCATTTTTGAGCTTAAATTTAAGGATGATGAGTTGCAAGTTGTATCCACAGGGATTTCTTCAAATTCTTCCCTCCTCCATTAAAAGGCAGGGAGAGGTACACCAGTGGTGTAGTCACAACAGCATGTGCCCTGATTCCCTCAGTACCTTCAGATCTTGCTCTGTCCCAAACCTTGCATACAGCCCTTTCCCTGTTATATTGGTATTGCATGGCAAGGTTCTGGTAGTGGAGTGGCTACAGGATTAGCTGCTCTGAAAAGCTGCTTGAAGCTTACCCCAAGTCCAACACAGCCAATGCCAGCTGACTCCAAGAGGGACCCGCCACTGGCCAAGGCCAAGCCAATCAGAAATGGTAGTAACACCTCCGTGATGCCATATTAAAGGGGAAAAAAGGACAGAAAAAATATTCTTGCACAGAGGAAATTGCAGCCAGAGAAGTGAGGGGTGAGAATATCTGAGAGAAACAACTATGCAGACACCAAGGTTGGTGAAGAGGAACTCTCCCTGAGGACCAAGCAGTGGCAGACACAACATGTGATGAACTGACCATAACCTCCATTCCCCATCTCCCTGCACCACTGTGGAGGAAGAGGTAGAGAATCAGAAATAAAATTAAGGCCAGAAGGAGGGGAGGGCTGGAGGGGAAGGTATTTTTAGGATTTGTTTTACTTCTCTCCCCTGGCCAATAGAGGAGGGTAGTGGTAGAGCAGCTTTGTTGGGCACCTGGCATTTAGCCCAGGTCAGCCCACCAAACCTCTATAGAGTACAGATGTGGATTTAAAGTGCTCTGTCTCTCCCCTGGAAGTAGGAAAATTGGTATAAGGGAACCTGGTATTCAAGAGAGAAAAGGAGATTTGCTTATGCTGGAGGGCAAGCACTGTGAAATTCTTAGTTAACTTTAAAATCTTCTCTCGAATAAAATTCTCTTTGGTCCTCCCCAGACCTTGGAATTCAGCTCAGGAGCATGCCAAGTGGCTATAGGATCCCTGGGTAACAGGGCTGCCCCTTACAGAAATAAAGGTGCCTGTTTCCTCCATGAGAGGTGTAGTAGAAATGCGCTCTCCCTTCAGAGAGACAAGAGTAGTTTTGCAGTGCCTTTTAGTTCTGAACCCAAATTCTGGTCCTTTGTTTTTCCCACAAACAGACCTGTTTGTTGAGAGAGTGCTTGTGGACTCCCAAGGATTGTGTTTGGCCTTCTGAGATCCCTTCTACTAAGTGTGAATACTTCATGCTGACAGGACATCCCTTTCATGCTTCCTGCCTGAGCTGTGTCAGTGAATTTGGGCCCTTAGAGATGACTGGAACTCCTACCCACTGTTCAGTGACTTTCTACTTCCCTAAATTTAGGTCAGAGAAGTGCAAAAGCCAAGGGAATGGCAACTTCTCTATCACTGAGTTCCATGAGGTAGCAAGCATGGGAAGCTTCACCAACCTCAAGTGAGACACACTCATTCAGCTAATGGTTTTCCTTCCTCAGCTGCTGCTGTTGCTACAATAAGAATTTTTACCACTTTTTTTGGACTCTCCATCCCTGCCTCAGTATTTCTGGCTATCTTCATCCTGGGGGTCTTACTCTGCCTCAGCCCCGGTTGTCCAACTGCAGTGAAACAGTCCCAGTTCCTCTGCTCCTCTCCTCATGTCAGGATGGGCAGAAATGGTGATATGGTTTCCATGTTATATTTCCTTCAGTGTTTCAAACAAAGACTTGGGCACTGCTGTAGGTAGTAGCATCCTGACCCAGGAATCAGGGGATGGAAAGGAGCCACTAAAACTTACTGATTGTAAAACAAAAAAAAAAAATCAACCAAACAAAGAAAAAAATCCAGCCTCCTACAGACATTATCAAGGTTTTAATCTTTTAATATGAAAAAGAAAAGATTGGAGTTAAAAGCATTAAGATTGAAATGCAGACTTTTATAGCTCAGCAGAACATGTAGACCTTTTGATCTAAGAAAGCAGGAGAGAGTGTCTTTATCTGAGAAGAAAATATGGAGGCTTTGTTAAGCAAAGCCCTAGCAAGCTATTGGCACAGCTTCTTATGGCTTCTAATAGATCCTATTAACTTTTGGAGGAAATATTTGCAAGGAGCTTGATATTTCTTTCAAAATAAAGAAGCTGTATTTGACTGTTAACTGGCAGATCAGTAGAATAAATTAAGCAAACTCCAAGTACGCAGCTTAATAAAGATAACGGAGCTGTGAGAGTTAGACAAGGTAGCAGAAAGGTGGGTTTCATGTGACATTTGCATGAGTGGGGTGCTGGAACTCCCACACTGATTTAGAGCTAGTCAGCAGTTAGTGAAGCCTAGAGAATGATTCAGTTATCTCCAAAGGAAACCCAAGGCATGATTCAGATGTCATTTACAATGCCTTTGAGGAAGCTAGACATCTCCATGGGGCTGTCAGATATGTCACAGGATCTACAGGGGACCTCAGATAACCTGTAGTGGCTGCTGGAGGTAAGGCAGATACTCAAGGGCATCTCAGATGGCACTGGTAGGCTAAGTTGAAGCAGTTAAATCCATCTGAAAAGGTGACCTGCAGTCTAGGCTTGCCTGTCTGTCTTTTCTTCACTGGCTGTATTGGGAAATAAGACAAATTGTCCTCCAGCTTACTTGCATTTTTGTGTCCAGAGCTGAATCTTGCCAGAAAGCCTGGCTAGGAAAGAGAGTCTGACAACAACCTAAAATGTGTACCACAACTTGCAGGGTTAATAAAGAAAAATGCCAGGGAGCTGAAGGTGCCCTGCTATCTATGCAAGGGCAGAGCTGGGAGCAGAGCATGCGGGGCAAGCAGTACTCTGAGTGCTGAAACCATGGTGCAGCTGGGGCACAGGAAGACCAAGAAGCCCCAAGTCATGGAGTTTCTGCTTTTAATTGGGCTTCTGCCTCCTCAGCTGGAAGTATTGCCTCTCCCAGCCCCAGCCATCCTTAGTGCCAGCATAGCAATGGGCTGTGTGCAGATTATGGACAGACACATGAGAGGTTTGGATTTCCAACCAAAGAGTCATAATTTGTAAAAATGCTAATTCTGTTTCTCAGGTTTGGCTAACCAGAGCACAAATGCTCAAGAAGCTTGGATTGGCCTTGAGCTGCTCATTTAACACAGCCCAGGCAACTTATGCCTTCTGTATCTGTTAAAACAGAGATACTGATTCTGGTCTCCTTTGTAAATTTCTTTAAGGTGTCATGAGCAAAACTTTTATGTAAACTTTAGAGGGAACAGAAGGATACAATACCAGTTAGTGTTAAGTTAAATGCAAACTTACAGAAAATGGGCAAAAAATTAGTCAGCTACTCTCTTGTGAAATCACTCCCAGGAGTCCTCAGCTTCACTATATTCCAGATGTCAGCATGGGGAAACCTAGATAACAGCATAGTTTTTGTAGCTAGTTGATTTAGGAAACCATGACCTAAGGTTACTTGAATTTCTTTACAAGTGGAAAAGTTGGACTTAAAATTGAGCTTCTTGCTAGATCTATAGTTTCTAATTTTTCCAGCAAGACTATTGGGACCACTTAAAGAAGCAAAGCCACAGAAAAGCCTCATTTTTTTATGTCTAGATGGGGAACTCTCTGCTCACCTGGGTGCTATTAGGCAGAAGACAGACTGTAATGATAAACAGTCCATTTTAAAATTTTATGTTATGAAGAAGGAGTATCACACATTATCTTCTTGATAAGTCACAACAAGCCAGTGTGTTTCAAGAGAAAAATTATGGTATTTGGTTGAAAACAAATTAGCTGAAGTTTTCAAGGCTTATACCTTTCAAGAAGAATCATAACTACAAAAAAAAAAAAGCAAAACTAGACTTAGTAAAATGAATAGCTTTTAACTTCTGAAAAAATCAGCAAGTTTTATTTTATAGCTAACAGCAACTATTTGTTTGCAAGGACACATCAAGAGAGTTATTTTTCTATCAAGTTTATCTGTCCAGTGAAATTGCAATTGGGAGAATTTCTTCTCTTGCACCAAACTTCAACTGTGTGCCCAGTTTTCAACTAGGTACTATTTTCCACAACTGGAAGCCATTTCAGTATGAAGAGGACTCAAGCCAAAGCCTGTTTGGGCTCAGGTTTGTAGGATGGAATACCCATGAGATGTGGGTAAGCAAATCTATAGCCACTGTGATGGTCACTGCACAGGCCAGCTGCCCTGGCCAGAGTGGCTCTTTTCCACCTGAGGTCTGAAAGGCCCTCTTCTCACAACCTTCTTTATATTGTAGAGAAGGCATACACAAAGATCTTCACTTTTACTTCTGTACTTACACTCCCTTTTGCATGGCATACATTAAAGACAGTCTGTTATTCAGCTGCTGACCTTTTTGCCAGATTTGCTAAACACATATATAGACTGTAGCAATTAAACTGGAAGAGGAAATCCTAAATTTCTAGGGTGAAAAGAAGCATTTATGAGGGTTAAGGAGGAAGTGAGGATGGAGTTGGGGATGTTTCTTCTATAGCCTATGCTTGTAACCTACTGAAAATACATGGGTTTGGAGAATGTACTAAGTCAAGTATAAATTGGAGTAGCTACAAAGTAAATCTTCCCCTTCATTGCTCTTCAAATATTCATCATGCTTATGAAGTCACTGCACAAACATCTATGACAAGATGGAATATGACAGATTACTTCTGTGTTTTAGCATAATTTCAAGTCATGTTGTGAAATGATGACTCTGTATTTTAAACTTACATCAGATTTGGGCAGTTTCTTATGGCTGAGTTACAGTTCCTGAAATATGACAGTGTTGCAGACCTGTTCTTCTAGATGACAGCATGTAAGAGAGTTTGAAATTCTCATTTTGAACTTTGCAATTCTAATTTTTATGTTATTTTTCATCTCACTGTTAAGCTGATTGTTACAGTCAACAATTCCTTTCATGTCTTCTCATTCCTTAATAAGTTTTATTTTGCCTTGATCTAAAATCAAAATACTAGTAATACATAGATGATAATAGTGTCCTCACAGTAATGAGGGTCAACTAACTACAGCCATTGTTTTAGTCCCTGCATTTTCATCAGCCTCTAAAGTTATATTTTATTGCTACTTATTTGAGAAAGTGCTTCCCATTATTTAAGGACAAAATTATATTCAATTTCAGCAAAATTTAGCTGTGAATTTCCAAAATAAAGGCCACCATAAATATGTTTCTTTCAGAAAAAAAACAAACAAACAAAAAGAAAACCACCAAAGCAAAGAAAAGCAAAGCAAAGCAAAGCAAACCACACTCAAAGCAAGTCATGAAGCTTAAACATTCAAAAACAAGCAAGTAAACCAATCCATAATCATGAATTAAATAATACAAGATGAATGAGAAAGAATGGGTAATATCTAGCCCACTTAGCAAGAGTTTCCTTACAGGTAATGAAGAGGCACAGGCATTCCTGTGGTGTTTCATGCCATCCCTAAGATAAGAGTTGAAGCTAAATGGGATGACTGGTTTTCAGATGTCATGTCATTGAATTTAGAAAGCAGTAATGTGCACCTTAGACCAGATGTCTGACTTTTAGACGGTGACATCTAGCTGTTCAATCATATCAACAATCATTACCATTAATTGCATTCATGGGAAATGCTTCAAAACCATCAGCCACTGACTGCTCATGGCAGCAGTGCTGGAGACATGCAGATTATGGCAAAGAGGTTCTCATGCCCACTATATGCAACTGTTTGATCCTATCAGGGATGTCAGCCTATCTGTATTGATGAGCTTTTCATGTCTTTCAGTGTTCAGCTCTTGCACAGAGTGTTATTATAGTGAAATGTCACTTGTCCTGATGCACTGGGAAATCAGTCTTTCCAAGCTGGCTGAAAATAATATAAATATCTAAGAACGTATCAAATGTTTTCAAATAAACTTTTTTTAATCATCCAGTCAATGATTGTTTGGGATAAAAAGACAAAGATATCTTTCTGATAGCAGAAGCAGCTTTCTTATCCAGCATTGAAGAATGGCTTGGAGCAGTGACAGTGCTCAGCATAGATTCATATGTTAGAATTTCCACCACTTCCTTTGTCAGCATTCAGAGATGAAGACTTGTTTACTACCATGTAGCTATGACGGTACTGTACTTAGCATTAAATAGGAATCTCATTAGCTGGAGGACTACATTATTTTCATAAATGAGCTGCCTTCTGAATATTGTTTTTTATATCCTTACTCAACCTAATGATGAGGAGGTCAGTATCAGGATAAACCCCATGCAAATTCTGGTACCCTGTATTTTTGTGCATGCTTTCATGCTTCTATTTGGGCCTACAAACACATCAACAGAGCAAAGGGAAGAGGGGCTTTCCAACACTGCCACCCTGTAGCTGCTTGTTCCTGTCCCTCTGATGGCACTTACTGTGCCTGCAATGCAGTCTGTGGCCATGCAAGCACTTGTCAATCATTTCTGTGAAGTCTGGTGGCCGGAGGTGTCCTCTGAGATGTCTGACTTTGCTGAAGGAGTGATCATACATGTTTTCTACTGCCTACTGTCTTGCTGGAATAAAACATGACAGAGAGAAGTAATGATACCTTAAATCATTGTCCTTTGGTACATGAAGATATGTCTAAGCCCTAGCATTAACTTCGACAAATATTCAGAATGCATTGATCAGAATCCCGACCATTTTAATGATATCTTAAAAATGAGAACTTAAAACCAATAAATGCACTAATTTCTAATTGTCTTCTAGCTATTTAAGCACTAATGGATTTTCCAGGTTTTCTTTGCAGCTAGGAAGGGTCGATGTTAAATAGAGATTCTGGTTATCCTATGATTTCAGAAGTAGGAGTTACCAGAAAACACATAAAATGTTAAGACATTGTATTACATTGCAACAAAGAGAGAGGGTCTGTGAATTTACCTATTCAATTATTATTTCAATTAATAAGTAGTTATTGATGACATACCAGATGTTTGACCGTGAGCTGAAGTGTGTTTTCTTACAGGATAATATTATAAGTTTAGATTTCTGAAATACAGCATTTTCTCACATCTTTTCTGTGTCAATCAGGAAAACTCAGCAGGGACATATGTCTTTTTCCTGAGTTTCATTTAGTTCCAGCATGATCTGCAAATATTTACCTGTTGGTTGTGTGGTCTTTTGTTGAAGATGCTTCTGAAATTTTTGGTGAAATTAGTCTTTTCTTCAAGGAGATCTAAAATCTTGAGATTGTGGAAGAACACTCCTTGGTAAGTTCTTCTTTCTCAAAAAGTGATTTGAACAGTTTGTTGCACATGTCTCATTTGCTCAAAGTGCAAGAGTGTCATTGCCGTAGGCTCACCTTCCATCTTCTTTCTCACTTCTGGAAATAAAGTGTCTAAGCAGAGGGCTCTCCAACAAGTTGCTGTCTTCATGGCCACAATAAAAACTATTACTGACAACATAAGAGGTTTCTGATATGCCTCATCTATCAGAAACAAGATGAGTGGCAACCGCAGCACTAGTCTGTAGAAGAACAGATCCAAAAGCCATCATTAAGTTTGTTTTTACCCCATGCATATATATTTGTAAAGTATTGATCTATGATATTTAAGTTACTGGTTTTCCTGTGTTTGTAACTGAATCCTCTTTCTTATAAACACAAATTCCTTTCTCAAAACACTTCTGTAGTGGCAGTACCACCACAAGAAAGAAGATTGTCATTGTGTTGTACAAAGGCATCTTCACAAGGTAAGTCTTGGGAGTAGTGTGAAAAAACAAGCTGTAGGCACAGAGTTTTTAAATGCAGGCCTAACACAAATTATTTAAGTATGAATTATTGTTTTCTTCTGAATGACATATGGACTAGTGTAACTGAGAACAAATCAGTTTTTTCCTCAATCTGAGGTGCATTGAATTCATATGTTGTTCCAGGTTTATCAATGTTCAAGCAGAGGAATAAAAGGCATATAAGGGCCTAATGCAGACATTATTGTAATACTAATCTTAATATCCTAAAACAAATTTAAAGGGTTATCTGTATCATTCATCTGTTTGAGGAAAGTAATAAGCTAAAATGTTCTTCCTGATGGTGACTGAAAGCCAATATTATTAACACAAGGCTGTTGTCTGATGTTCACATACAGCAATTAAGTTCAGGTAATTGCAACTACTCTGAAAGGATTTTTCGGTTTTAGGCTATACATTTCAATCTGCTCAAGTCACACGTCATTATTTTCTATTATGCTATTGTATTTTTTTTCCAGTAGTTTCCTTTCACCCTTGGCTCATTTGTATGACAAGCTGAAAATGTGCATTCCCCAGTGAGGGACAGCACTTGTCTTAACCAATGGATGGAAACTGCCTGCAGGCCATCCTTACAGAATGGCACAGATGGACACTCCTGAATTTTTGAGAAATGAAATACTTTCTCGTGTTGAAACAAATGGCAAAAGCAGCCCTTATTTTATTAAAGTAAAGCCAAAGGCTGTCTATATGCAAATGGTTGTTTTGGATCCCAGGTGATGAGCCTAACTGAGGAAGGAGCAACTTAATCAGATCACCCACCTTTGTTTTTCTCCTGAACAAACTGTATTTTCTGGTCTTTTTCTGAAGATCAAACCCTAGGCTGTACAAGGGTGGTATATCCTGCAGAAAGTGGATCAGAGAGAGCCCTTCTTATGGATTCTCAATAATGCACAACTGCAGAAGTCAACCCAGACTTACAGAATCAGTAATGTCAAAAATAAAGTGCACCAAAATAGCATTTGATAAACAATGACAAGCTGTTGAAAAGACTTACCTATAGAGTAAACAAGTCATGGGGACAGAAAAGAAAATAATGTAGAGATAAACAAAAGGAGAAAGAAACACAAAGAAAACTTCAAAATTATATGGAACTGAGTTAAAGTTCCTGTGGAGGTTGATAAGAGGAGATGAGTTTTTCCAGACATGTGTGGAGGACAGTGGTCTTAAAGATGAAAGAACAGTTTCTTCAAAATAAATAAAATCAAAAAGACTGAAGTGATTAAGAGAAAACAGTCTACACAGTCAAAAGAGCAAGATAGTGTGATGAAAAAAAATCTTTCTACTGAAATCTAGTGCACCTGTGTAAGAGCCTATGTTTCAAAAACTGAAAAGAAATCTTCCTATGAATACTACCAAAGAAGTGATAAAGCTTTCTCAATTTAAAGGTTTCTATTTTAGTAGATAATGTGAAGAGAATTCACTGAGAAAATGCAAAATTACCTGAAAAATATGTAGAATAAAAATTATTCTTAATAATATTAATATGGTAGTAGTTGGTTCTGAAATCTCTGTAGGTCATCATTTGTAGAAACTTAAGGATAATAATGATGACTTGTAGCAGATACAACTTTTCTGTGCAGTAATTAATAAATCACTTGCTGCAGTGTGGTGCATAATGAGATGTGTCAGATCTTTAATATTTTGTCATTGTGGCCTGTTTTTATACAGAATTGAATCTCCTGTGAAACTGAATGTTGCATGTCAGATAATAAAACATGATTATATGGTTTCCTCTATGAGTATCAAATGTGTTGCTGTAGTTAAAATGTGGCCTCTCTGGAAGAGTTTATGTAGAGGGGACTTTAGTGTGGTAGGTGGAATGGCAATGGCCAAGTCAGAAATTATTTAAAATGAAGTATAAAAAATATATTTTATTTATATATGAGTATACTTTGCACCAATATCTATGGAATATGATAATTTACAGTGGTTTTTTTTTCCTTCCCTTAGAATAGGTTGAATAAGTTGTTGTCAAACCTTCTTACCAATTCCCAGATCCAGCCAGATCCCTTTTGATTTCGGATACCTGAAAATATGGTTAGATTTGCCAGAAAAAAAAGTCCCATTAGTTGAGAACTGGCTCGTTTTTCAATACAGCTGATGTGGTAGGAGAAGGCAGTAAGCAGACTTGAAAGATCATCCTATTGCTCTAATACCTGCTTCATTCAACAGCTTTTGAATGCTGAACCCTTTGGGATCCCAAAACCTTTATCTTGAACTGTGTTGACAGACCTTTGTGCCTGCTTTGAGTTTTTAGTTGGCTATAGAAATTCTTGAACTTTTCTGAACCATCCAGAAAGCAGGAAAATAGACTCACGGGGTGCCTGATCTATTGAATAAGCAGTAAAAGTTAATGGGTAATTTCTAGTACTTTTAAAAAAATCTGTATGTTTTGCCCCATTCAAAGCAAAAATATTGTGCCTCTGTAATGGGGGATATCAGTGTTCAAGTGTACAGCAAGCCCACAAATGCCTGTCTGGTTAGGTGCTGGGAGAGGAGCCATGGTGTTGGCTGGAGAACCTCCAAAATGGTTTCTTGGTCAAAAGGTTTTAACCAAAATAAAGCCTCACAAATTCCAAACAGTTGATTCAGACATAGTAGGTGCTTTCATCAGTGGAAGGTTATACTTACTATAAATAGCAGTGCTGTCAGACTGCTACTATGCTGAGGACAAATATTTCAAAATAAAAAAAATCTTTTTCATGGTCAAATAAGGCAATTCAACCACGCCATTACAGAGTTTGCTTTGCTGTTCAACAACCTGGTCACTGACAATAAAGAATCATATAATTAAATTAGATTGGGAAGGTATCTTTTGATATTTTTAAACATGGTCAGAAACACTTTTCCTTTCCAAAAAGAGAATGGTGGACAAAATTGCACCACCTCTACAGGCAGACCATATTAAGCATTGTATTTCTTCAGGTAGTAATAGCAAAAAACTCCAAGAAACTTTTAAAAAACTCTACCAGATGAAAGCATCCTAGAGTAAAAGGGGAAAATATTCCCTTTTGACTGAGAATGGAATGAAATTAATGTGATTTAACAAAGAAATGTAATTTAATTGCTGTATCTGTGATGTATCTGTCTATAATGTTAGATGTGTTGTCCTGAAGGTAATTAATTCTAACTGAAATAAAGTGCTTTGTTTTGAAGTGTTGTTAAATGAACTTGCGAGCTGTCGTGGTTTGACCCTGGATAAATACCTGATGTCCAGCAAA
>WBMV01000702.1:865098-921648 GCA_013396655.1 Campylorhamphus procurvoides | reverse complement strand
ACACGAGCTAACTAAACTTTTAAAGCCAAACAAAATAACCCATAAGTTAAATAATAATTGACATGAAAGGAGTTGGTATTGCTCATTAGAATTCTACTGCTGAAAGTCACTGGTTGGTTAAGTGGGTTTAAGTAGATAAAACGCAATGAAAAAAAATGTGATATCTAGCTGAAGCTAATGTTATTAAAAACTTTAGGTTTAGTGCTTTTACTGGAAGGAAGGTGGCAATCAAGTACTGCTGAAGCGTTTGAAGCATGTTGTTGGTGCCAGTTTACAAACCCAAGCTGGAATGTCAAGGGAGAGGTAGTTAAATTTGTGTATGTGATTTGTATACATTTCTAAATGCTCATGAATGTATTTGAATTGCAAGATTTTCACTAAGATCCAACGCAAAAAATCCCTTAGCTGATGCATGTAGTAATTATTTGTAGTGCTAGAACAGAGTTAAAAGTGCAAGAAGAAGGCTGTTATGAAGGATTTATTACTTTTTTCCTGTCTTCACTGAGTGAATTAAATCCAGTCTGTAATGTCAATTTTCCTTAAAGATGGACAGGACTGTGATTGAGCATTAATGAATCACCAGCTATGATGGATGCACCTGATCCTTTAACAAAACCAGCAGTAATTTGGTGAAAAGTCCAAAGGAGGTAAAGCCCTGTTCTGTAGCTGGACCAAGAACCTCTCTAGGAAATCCACAGAGACAGAGTGACCCAGTGAGCATTGAAGCATATGAACTCGGAATGCTGATCAAACCACTCACACATGGACTGGAGGAGACCTTTTCAAGACTCATTTATCAAGGTATAAAGTAAATTGTTGGTACNGATCCTGCACGTTCTCTGCCACACCTTTCCTGTAGTATACTATTTGACTGTGAGCCACCACTCTATTTCATAAATATGACAGCAAAGGCTTTACCTGCTAGGCAGTGTGGCTGCATGGTGGTGATCTCCCCTTGAGCTGGGACACCTCTCAAGATTGCTCTGCAAGGCAGAGAGACCTTTTACTAATGACTGATCTTTGGATGAGACCAAATTGAGTTCTCCCTAAATTGCAACTGGACTGCACACCCCTCCCTGACTCTCCCCTTGAGCAGGGATGCCTCTCAAGGTTTGAGATTCCTTATCTGAGGCTAAGAGATGTTTCTTACCCTAGGACGAGAGCCTGCTTATTTGCAACAGATCCTCAGTCTCTGACTAATAGCGTGCTGAATTAATGATGTTGAAATATTGCTAATCCGTGTAGTTATTCAATATTAATTGTTACAAACTTTGCATATATAATCACATATCATATAGACATACACTGTTGGCCAAGTCTGGGACTAGGATTGGATCCAGCCACACCTAGGCTCCTCTCTGAAAAGCAGTTTAGAAAGTAGGAGGATCCACTCTGAACCTCATGACTCCGTCGAAGTATTTCCTTGCCCTTTTGCATCTCTGCTTGTTGTGTAAATCATTCTGGTTTGATTATAACTCAATTTTCGTTTGTATCTTTCTTCCGTATAATAAATAATAGAGTGAACCTTGCCATCAGACTTTGCTAAATTGTGCTTTTACAATATAATATTAAAACCACTTTTGCTAGTTGACAGGGATTCTTTAAGTGATCTCACCAGATATAATTTGACATGGTCAGCAGGATCCTCAGTCAGGACTCATGACAACAGCAGACATGGACAATGCAAATGAAGTGATGAGAAAGAAAATTCATATTTTCAAGGAAGATTAATACAACACTGCATGTATCTACTATACTGTTATCCCTTCTCCTGGAAATTAAGGTCACTATCTAACAAGCTCCAACAATAATTGTTCTGGAGAACTTCAGAGTGAAGCTGCTGAGTTTCAGTCATATTTTCTAACTCTGAACGATGTGTTTTCTTCTCCCAGGAGTGGTGAACATCAGAACAGATTGAAAGTTTCTTTTGATGTTTCTGTTCTTCTACAAGCAACCTGGAAAACTATGGTGTTTTTCTTTGAGACCTCAAGCTGATGTAGCAGCACCAGGGAACCAGTGTACCAGAGCCCAGACTGGTATGGCAAAACTGCAGTCGTACTGCAACCTAGGGCCCCACTTCTCCTTTGCAGTTCAAACCTATTAAATTTAATAATATAATAACTTTTCTGTAACAATTTAGTAATAAATTTAATAAGATGTAATAAACCTGCAAATACTTAATACCCTTGTGAAAATGATCTACTCCTTCAGACAGTCACACCTATCTCCCTATCTTAGCTTGCTCTGTCTTTTCATGGAAAGCTGGAGGCTTTTCAGTCAGACAATTCTATTTTTTTTTTTCTGCAGAAAATGTTAAGGAAAAGGGTATTTTTAATTCCCCATAAATAGCAGACTTGCTGTTATGAAGTAAGATGGAATTTGGGCAAAGCTATTTAGTTGTCAGTTGTTTGTCATTCCAGGGTTGTTCAAGTGTTGGGTGAAGTGTTTGCAACAGAAGGTCTTGTGTCCAGATGGAGGGAGGGGGCAGATTTGCTGTGCTGAAGTCCTGTGGAGAGTATGTGCAAAAGATAAAACTCAAAATGTAATTATAAGTACTGCATGGAAAACAACTTCCCACTTCTATAAAATGAAGAAATCAATGCTTTGAATTCTTTTTATCTTACATTTTAATAGAATCACACAGTGTTTGGGGCTGGAAGGAGCCTCTGAGGTAATTTGGTTCAATGTCCTGCCCAAACAGGACCACAAAGAGCAGGTTTCTTGGTATCATCTCCATACAGCTTTTGAATATCTCCAAGGATGCAGACTCCACAATCCCTGGGCAAGCTGTGCCAGTGCTCTGTTGCGCTCACAGTAAAAAATGTTTTTCCCGATATTCAGAGGAAACCTCCTGTGTTCCAGTTTTTTGCATTGCCTCTTATCCTGTCACTGAGCATCACTGAAAAGAGGCTGACTCCATCCTTTTTGCACCCTCCCTTCTGGTATTTATATAGATTGATGAGCTCCTGGAGCTTTATCTTCTCAAGGCTAAAGAGACCCAGCTCTCTCAGCCTTTCCTTATAGGACAGATGCTTCTAGTCCTTAATTACTTTGTAGCTCATTGTTGGACTCTCTGCAGTAGGTCCATGTGTCTTGTGTGCTGAGGAGCCCAGAACTGGAGCCTGACAGTCCAGGCTTGGCCTCACCAGTGCTGAGTAGAAGGGAACAATCACCTCCTTCAGCTTGCTACCAGCACTTCTGCTAATGAAGCCTAGGACACTATTAACCACCTTTTCAGGATGAGCACGTTGCTGGCTCATGTTCATCTTGGTGTCCACCATGACCCCCGTGTCCTTTTTTGCAAAGCTGCTTTCCACTTGGATGAAAAGAAGTAAATTTTGCAGAAACCTAAATGCTTCCTTAGCAAAAAGACTGTTGGCTTATACTCTTTCAGGGGAAAATGCCACCAGCCCCACTACTGTCTGCTCTCAATGATAGTGCCCTGCTGGAAACAAAGCCTTGCAGGTGTCTGTGACAACAGGTGAGAGCCATGAAGAGCTGTTTCAGGTCTCTGTCCAATACATTCCCACCAAAATATCAATAACAAAATCTTTTCCAGCTGATTAATTGTTGCAGTTTTTTTTCTACTGAGTCAGGGTTTCTCTTGCCCTTTTTGATCAGTAGCAGTCTGTGATCAGGTGGAACACAGGTTTGTTTTTCCTTCTAGCTCATGAATGCTTTAAGTATAATCTCCTTTCTTAGTACAACCCCCATGCTCTTTCACTTACATAATTTCATTTTTTACTATACCTCATGGTTACACTGTGTGTAACTCATAGAAACGAGCACTATTTTGCTTTAGATTGCTTTGAAGATGATAGAATTATCAATGCCTTTTAAAGGCTATTTGTACGACAGATGTATTTTTGTAAATATATTTAAGTATTTATGTCTTCCATCATCATGATAACCTGCTTGTATGAATCAGGAAAAGAAATAAAGTTGGCCTCTTTTGCAGTTTTTACTCAGCTGACACCCAGCACTCAGAATTTCTGCCTGAGTGTATCTTCTCTTACTAGTCCTTCAGAGCACGGGGTTTCTTCATTGTGCATTCAATGTCTAAAACAGTTCATGTATTGACACCTAATAAACAGCACCAAGACTGGTATATGTTTAAATGCTTGACCTATGTTTCCAGGATATGTATCTATACTTTTACAATGCACCCACGCTGGTTCAGCACTGATGGGCAGTTCTGCCTGCCTGATCACTTACTATTGAAATATATAGAGTTTACATGCATCAAAGAAATAAAATCTGTACATGAGAATGAGAAAGCAATTTGGTGAGAACTGAAAAGAAAAAAGGAAAATTGAAGGTTTTAAGAAAGAAGACATAACAACATGCAGATCCAAAGGAAAAACACTGGATTCTATCCCTCATCTTCTATGAGCTACAATCTTTGCAGCTTTATTTTAGTTATATTTTGGAAAAACTCTTTAGAAAAAAAAGGTTTAAGCTTCTTGGTGAAGTTTTTCAAACATGCAGAGAATTTCTAAATCCTTTTACTCAAGCAATCAGGCTCATGTGAAAAATAATCCCCCCCAGACGCATCTCTCTTGGAGGCAAAATTCACGTGTTTCTTGCCTTCCCCCCAAACAAATGCTTAGGCATGAGTCATCCACTGTGGAACTATTAGGCCTCATTGAAATGCACATCTAAACTGACACTTAACCCTGATTTTTTTTAGCAGCACATGAGGGTGTGGGTGATACTTATTTGGATAACAACTTGCAGCCTAGAGGCTTTAAAAGTGTTTTATTTACATAATGTCTCATTTATTTTGTAAGAATTACACTCTACCCATCACTGCTATGATCTTCTTTGGCATAGAAAATATCCAACAGCTGTTTATCAGCCTACAGAAATGCTGTGTAATAAGAAATAAGAAGAGATTGTGCATCTCGCTGAAAACCATGGAGTGGATCAAGAAGAAACACCATCAGGAGAAAAAAAAAATCAGTCACTTGACTTCCACTCATCATTTGTACAGTCCTGAAGGTCACTGGTAGACAAGAATCAAATGGGAAAAAAGCATTTACTATGTTTCACCCATGATTTGTACAGTCCAGTAGGCCCAGTGCACTGAGGCACTGAAATCATCCTGGGCAATCTCCGTAGAGAGCAGTATTTTACATAACCTGAAAAAACAAATGCATAAGCCAAGATTCTTAGAAGTGACACATTCTTTGGCTGAGGAATAGAAAGTATTTTTAAAGCGGGTAGAGCCTGGGGTTTTTTTTCAGAAACAGATACCTATGAGGGAGTGAACACTCATTCCACCACTGGGGCAGGCAGTAACAACCACAGGAGAGTGCAGAGAATAAATTGCAGGAGATAAATTCTGCAAACCTGTAGAAATTACACACCTGCTGAAGTGGTTTTCATTTCTTTAATTGTTTAAAATAGTCAGATTAATATTCTTCTTCCTATTTGATTAGGATAACAGCACAGGAGAAACATGAAAACTTTATTAGTTGTGGTGGCTAGGTGGTCAAATCTTATTATAGTTCAAACATGCTAGATAACCTCAGATATACAGTGGGAGAGATATTTATAAAACAATAGGAAAAAACCCTGCTGGTATCTTACATGTGGATGAGTATTTAGGTGTAGAGAAATGCAATATGAGTTGTGAAAATTGTAGCTCTTGCTAATTATAAGAGACAGAATTTACAAAGTGCAGCATTGAACCTGGGAGGGATAACAGAAAATTTACTAAAAAAATACATTGCTCAAGATACAGTGTCAGTAAACACATTTGAAACCAATTCATGGGAACTTGCCTTGAACTACAGAAGAGAGTGAAAGTTAACTGAGCAGACGCTGGGATGGTAGGCTTTATGGATTTATCTCTTCAGAAAGAATGGAGCAGTTAGAAACAAGTACACTGCCATTTATCATTATCAACTGTAATTGAAATTGAGCCAACTCAACACTTTGCTCAGAAAGTGTGAAAGCTGTGTCATCAGGTATTGGACTAACACAGCAGAGGGCCTTAATGTTCACTGACAAGAAAGCTTTGGAGTATTTAACACCCTCTCTCATTGAAAGTTTAGGTTATTAAATATGACAGTGGAATATGTATGTAGAGGAAGAGCCTCAGCCATAGATTTTATATCTTTTTTTTGAGTAGTGCATCCCTTGCAAAGGTCTTCCCAGTGCTCTTGCCACAAATACATGCCAATAATTTTATTTAGGGATTCTAGCATCAGTCAAGCATATTCAACTGACTACAAGAGAACATAGAGTATCTAAATTCTAGGCTGCTAAATAAATTGTTACATATGAAGATTAGTGATTAAGGAAAGACAGAGCTAAAATTTGTAAATTATTCAGGTTCTCCAGGTTTGAAGAGTGGCTACTCTCATCTGTTTTTCTTACCTGATGGCAGGGACTTGCAGGAGGACAGGACAGCTTGCTGTGACTATACAACCTGCACATGACCGGCTCTTTAGCTGGCTTTCAATTTCCAATTTTTTTTCTTCTAAATACTTCTTCACCTCTCAGACTCTTCTGTAGATAACATCATTCAAGTAAACTACAAAGGCTGATATAGAATGAGAGTTGTGCATTAGTTTCAGCATATGGTCTTGAAATTTAAAGATGAGATATCTGGAGAAGAAGTGTTTAGTCATGTCAGCCACCAGGACTCCCTCTACAGACAAGGAAAAGAGTTCATACCTCAGGAGGGTGATGCCTTTCATCTAAAGACAAGGGTTTAAAGTGTGTAAGTTGAATTGCCCTTCAAGGTGCCTGACTCTCCTCCATCAACTGTAGAAGAGATGAGGTGAAAAACTTTCCTTATATGTCTGAGCTTTTGATGGATAAAAATAACAGAATTCCCCAGCTGAAGTGAGACAATTCTCATCTTTGGAGGCCAGAATTGTTCTTGGCATGTTCACTCCTGGTGAGAGAGAGAGTCTGGATAACTAGCTGTGCTGAGGGAGGGGATTCATCTCAACCAATACTGAAGAAAGCTATGACCTCTGTGGTTTTTTTATCTCAAGAAACAGGAAGCTCCAAAGAATGGACTGTTCCATCCTGAAACCCATCAGAAAGATGGGATGGATTATTGTCTGAAGATGTTATCCTCATCATAAAGAAAAACATCTGTAGTCAAACTACTACATGGTGAAAGTTAAGTGAGCTGAATCTCATCAGTATGACAGCTCATATTGAAATGAGGAACTGTACTGAGTGTATGTGTCAAAGCAATGGCACCAGGGGGCTCTAGGGGTAGCCTCTGTGAGAAAAGACCAGGGGCTACGCAGCTGGTCCCAGCTCCAGGTGCTCCAGGTGCCAGAGCAGATATCCCTTGCAGCGCATGGAGGATCCATACTGCAGCTAAGGAAAAGTAAAAGAGGGAAGGAAGAGCAGAAAGAAACTGCTGTGTATTGACCAAAATAACCCAGCCCCTGGTACTTGCAGCAAAAGAGAGGAGGGTGGAGAGAACCTAAGTCTGAAAATAGAGGAAGGAAAAGGGTTTTTTAAATGTTTGCATTTTACTTTTCCATTGCCAGAGTTAGCAGGTTTTTTTTGTTGCTGTTGTGTTTTTGTTTGTTTGTTTTGGTTTGTTTGTTTGTTTTGTAACAAATGAAGTTAATTTTCCCAAAGCTGAGTCTGTTTTAACAATAAGTTGTAAGTGAACTCCCTGTCTTTTAATTGATGGAGTTTTTTGCTCCTTTTATTTTTATTTTCTCCCCCACACCACCAATGAGATGGAGTAAGCAAGCACCTATGTGGGTGCTTGGGTGTTAGCCAAGGCTAACCCACCATGGGCACACCTACCCTTTATTATTATAAATTAACTTCATGTGCCTTTTCTGGGGGAAGAAAGTGTGTGTGGGGAAATAGACCCCAAGTGTATATTGTTGCTTTGGAAAATACAGCAAAATTCCACATGTGGTATCTAATACATGGGAGAGATAGCTAACGTGAAAATTCAGATAATGACAATATTTCCTTTTCCCAGATATTTTATGGAGGAAGATTAGAATAGTCTATGAAACAGTGAAATAGCTTTGGCAATATCAAAATATTTCCAGATGTATGTGTGGAATATGTGAAAACCTATGCTAATGTATGCAACAACTCAAGTGGCTGTCAGGTTTGCATTGTAAGATGAATAATTGAATTGGGAATACATTTTACATTCAAAATTCTAGTTTTCTGATTGTTTCACTTGCTCTGAAGTAGCAGAAGAGCAACAACCATTCCAAAAGCTGTAATAAATCAGCTGGATTGTTTAGTTTTGATTTGGGGAGACAAAACATTTCATTTCAGATTTCACCATTTCAAGAAAGTATGATTATATTAATTTTTGCTTTAAAACAGCTTTTCAAAAATGTTAAAACTGGGCTTTTCTATATCACAGCATTTTTTTCCTAATGAAAGGCTGTCAGTACTGAAATATACTAAAAACATTTCATGGTGGGTGTGCATGCTACTTACCCGGGAAAAAAAATTCTGATTAAAATGTTCTGACTGACAGACCATTCAATTCAGGCCATCCTTTTCTTTAACTCCTCTTTGCTAATGAGAGTGGAGCAGGTTTATTGTTCAGAAACAGATGCAGTAACCTTGCTTGGTGTCACAGCATTCACCTTCTCTGTAATCACTATGGTTACATGGCAAAAACAGTGTTCATCTTTGGTGCTCACTCTTCAGCTCTCCCTATTCCCCTTTCTACCAGGACTCCCACCATACTGTCAGGACTGCAGGACCCTTTTCTCACTGGGACTGAGCAAACCCCCTCACACTGCCTTTCTCTTTAAGTGTTAACCCTGGTATGATGTTTTGAGAACAGCACCATCTTGCAGAGAGCGTTCGCCAATAGCTGTCAGGTGCAAAGGATGCATTTAGTGCACAGGACCTAATAATGTGGTCTTGCAGATGCTATCTGAGAACATAATTTTCAAAAATGGGATTCTTTAGGTTAGGTTTAGTCACAGCTGGGTACTCTGGGAGCAGAGAGTAGTTCTATAGGCTGCGGGGCAGAGGAAAAATGGATAAAACCATCTGAATAGAATATACAAGGTGATTACACAAAACCAAGCTTGACAAAGGTAAATCAACCTGAAGTCAGACTTCTTTTAAAAAAAGCTTTCTGGTGGCTCTTTTACATTTCTGTCATGGTTTTTCATTCCTCGTTTTGGCCCATGACCAACAGAGCTATTCTGAAGTTCCTCAGCAAGCATATGGTGCGTGTGCTGTTTCCATCATTAACCAGCCAGGCGGCAGGGAATGGAGAGCCTGCTTGAAAATATTGTAGGAATGGGATTCCTGGTACTTGAAGTGCAGGAGCTTATGACTCAGACTGTGGATATGCCTCCTTGCCATCTAATATCTGGACAGAGCCTGAAATTGAATATTATAAGGCTTATGTATAATTTTGACACACATTAGCCACCTATTCTCTTCACGACTGCTTATATTTTCTCTTGTTAGCAATACTTATTCACAAAAACAAGCCTTCATACTAGGCTTTTCCAGCTGCAGTTTAAAGTTGTGCTGTTATTACAGAGCTGACACATTGTGAGTGCTCTGCCAACTTGTTGACAAAAAGAGAGAAACACATAATTTAATACAGATGTTTTACTGCAAAAAGTATCAACAACACTTCATCCTTCTTCTTTCAGTCCTGTCAATCAAACATATCCTCTCCACCAGAGAAGTGAACATGCCCTGGAAGAATGCCTGTTTTTGACAGGCATTCAGAACATGGTATGATTTTTTCCTCTTTTTTAATTCTCTGTTCCTTTGGCCTACTCACATGTCTGTTTGTTCAGAAGACTACAGCCCTTTTCATTCACTCCAGTGATTAATTCAGATAAAGTTTTTATCACACCCCTAGACCTTTAGAAACTACATGGAAATGAGTAATTTCAGCTTTACAGCAGATCACTATGAATATCTGAAATCAGTTTTCTTTTAAGTGAGAACATATCAGATAGCTGCATTGGCTTTTCTGAAAGTTTATTATCAAACAGTTAGTTTATAAACCCTTTTTTTAAAATTTTTATTTATACTTGGAAAGATGTGGTCTTCACAGCAAATTCTGACCTACCCTCTACCTTTCTATTTTCACTTCTTTTTGTTAACAAACCTGGTCTATTTGTCTTTATTTTACCTCCTAGCTTCTGTAAAACATCCCAATTAAAGTTGTAAATTAATCTGTCCATGAATGGACATTAGATTTGTGTGTCCTCAACAAGAAACTGATGTGGAAATGAACATTATTTGGACCAACAGCAGTTTAGTTTTTTTTTTCACGAGACCTTTATTTCTTCCATGTAGTTCATTTTTGTTCTTTCACTCATATATTTTTAAAATAGGGAAAAAAAATCTGTCTGGAGACTACTTGATGATATTGTGCTTTTCTACCCCATGAGATTTCTGTAGCACTAATTCCTGAATTAGTAATACCCTAACACAATATAGCAAATCATCACTCGGCTATCTGTCAGCAGGTAAAATATTTATGAGACTTGTAATCCAATTTCTAACTTACAATGTTTTTTCAAAAAAACTGTGAAAGGGAGTCAGCTAAATTTTGAACTTGCTTATACTGAATATTTGTAACTATAGGAAATACGAGGTCATCCTGATGAGCAGGGAGAATTCATAGGCTGAGCTATGCCAGTAAACCTTGTGTTACCCCCCCGATCAGTCATTATTGGGTCAGAACGGCCCTGTGGGGGNAATGGCCACAGTGACCAGGGCCTATAAAGGGACACACACCAGGTCCCCCTTGGGTCTGGTTTGTTCAAGTTGCCAATGTGTGGCCTTTGAAGTGGTAATTATGGGTTTCCTCTCTTTATTCTTTCTTCTCTTAATCTCTTCCTGTATTCTTTTCTTCCTCTTGTGAGTAACCTAAACACCTTTTCTGTATGTCATTTAAGTTACATGGGGTTCATGTTTACTGGGTGTAACAAAAGTTCCTTACTATGGCAATGCTTGTTAGTCCTGGTAATCTGTTGTAATGCTTTTGTGAAGTTACTAGAGTTTGTGTGGGTGAAATCTCTTGAAGCCTGAAATTAAAATATGCACCTGGTAAAGCTTGAGGCCTCGGGACCAAGTTGTAATAACACCTTGATATTTATCTTGCCTAATTTTTTGTGAAATTAGTGCAGAAAATTCTAAAGGCAAAAAAGATAGTTTGACCCACTCTATAAGGAGTGATATAGGGTGAAGTAACTCCAAAGGAGAAAAAACCCATTCTGTTCTATTCTGGCTTTCATGGATTTTGTGACGAAGGGAGTATTATGGTGGGCCCAGGATGGGTGTGTATTTTTGGCAAGAGCCAATGAGTTTTTTATTCTGCTTCAGACAGAGCTGTCCTGGTGTGAAATTTGATTTTTCAACAATGTATTTCAGCACAAACAACAGTGCTAAAAATATTGCCACTGTTAAAAATATAGCAACTTTTGTGTGCAGAAGGCTTCTTAGGGCCAAATTAGGTTAGTTGAGTGTGGCTGGGTAGGAGTTCGACAGACTCTCTGAACCCCACAACTCTGTCCAGAACAAGCATACATAATCCTGTTATAAAAAAGATACGCTTGAAAAAGAGAAATACGAGACCAAGATGGAACTGGCACTGGAAACCATGGCAACAGGTGGGTGCATCTGAAAAGAGCAGGGAATCCAGGAACATGGTTTAAGACTAAAATTTATTAATCTCTTCTCTATGAACTCCATGTCATCTGGGGCACTGTCTTTCTTCAACCTGCAAGATTTCACATTGTGGAACGTTTTAGAAATGTGTTAATTTCTTTGAAATATTTCAGGTACATAATATTGAACCAGGTATCTAGATGGAGTAATTGCACTGGGGTGAAGGTATACAGACATGACAACTATGCCCCAAACGTGCTTAAAAAATTCCATCCTAATAAATCATAAGAATGCCAGATCTGTCCCTGAAGTAAGAATTCAGAATCCTCTAGGGTCTGCTAGCACTCTCTCTCAGTAACCTGAGGGGAACCTATCCATTTGTCCATGCCAGGTTGAGGTGTGACAGGGCACATGGTCACCCAGCTTGTGTACAGGCTGGTTTCTTTGCACCATCCATGACTCCAGGTGCAGTTGCCACTGTGTGGAAGCTTAAGTGCCTGCCTGAGATTTCTCATTTAAGGAAATTGATTCTTAATCATGCACTTAATTCTACCCATCATCATCACTATCCTAGGAAGACAAAATTATCATGTTTTAATTTATGGATCTGTGCATAATATTTGTCAGTGTCTTGCTACTTTTTACTCACAGAAATATGACACCAGAATCTTATATGTGGGTAATATTTTGTTACCATATTGCACATCAGAGCCAATCACGAAGTCTCCATGCTTTTTAGTGATGTCAGTGATCTCTCTTGGAATTTTTTGTATAAAGATTGAGATGTGTTTCTCAAAACCTCTGAATGCCATAGTGCTAGACGTCTGGTTTATCTGCTTTTGAAAGATTTAACACGGCACCGCAAAGAGAAAAGTTCAAAGAAATGGAAACAAAGTCAATATATGGACTTTCACGTAATTTTTATTTTTCCCCCCTTAAATTACAGAAAAGCTCCAAAATTATTAAGAAATTATTTGATTCCTTAAAATGTTTTAAAATTATAGACTGATGGTTGAAAAGTCCAGATGTTTGAGGCAAAACAAATTCACACAGAGAGTCTAGGTAATCATGGGCCTGACATATAAAATACAGAAGTTTGTTGGCTTTCTTTTCCTAGTAATATTCAAGCTGATAGATCACCTAAAGATTTTATTCAGTTTCAAGGGCCAGAAAGCCATCATTTTACTCAAAAGATCTTAAGTGCATTTTGGCATTTAAGATTCCCTTTGGATATTTTGTTTCTGTTCTGTGTAGATTCCTAAAGATCTCACCTGCTTCATCAGGAAACTTGTGTTCACCCAAAAAGGATAATTGATATCCTGATGCTTATCCAACATTACTTTAGAAGCATTGCTGTCCCTTTTTTTTTTTTTTACACAGATATTCTGTCTTTTGTCTTTGTGCTGATGGCAGCAAAACATGTCTGTTAAGCAAAATCCTTTCTTTTATTATTTATCTTTGAATTTGTATCGTGATCATTTTTTCATTTACTGCCTCCTCTAAGACTGACTGAGAGAATCAAATGTCCCAGTTCACAGCCTGTTTTCTAAAAATAACTACATGAAAAAGCATGAAAAGCTTGTCCTAAATGCTGCAAAGGAGTCCTGCTCAGCCTGCAGTTTAATGGACATTCTGTCATGGGGCACCTGGAAGCTGGGTTGAATGATACTTTTATAGCAGTAAGAGGGCAGTATTTTTTTCTGGTAAGTTTTGATGAAACAGCAGATAAAATATTGTCTCCTTTTATCATTGGGAGCTTCACAGTAGAGGTCAGTGCTAGGATTTCATTCAAGGGAATACTCAACATTGAGTGTTACGCCTTGTGTCTTCAGGACTCTGAACTGATCCATGCTGTGGATCACTCACAGTCACTTTATTTATTTCAGTGACTTGTCCACTTACAAAATACTCGCTTTGGCTCGTGCAACAAGTTCTGAACTCAGGCTACCAATCTGGTCTTCTCCTGGCTGACCTAAGTCAGGAGGGTTGGTCTTTATCCTGGCCTCAGCAAGTCCCAGTATCCAAGATGTGTGGGTGCCACTAGGCAGCGTGTGACTGTGTGGACCCACCCCCTGCGGACACCACAGGGCACAGGGTGTGCTACACCCCACAGTCCTCCCAGCATTGCTAGTGAGCCAAATGTACTAGCTACCGCTCTCTCTGCTTTGATGTCCTGGGGTGTAGCACTCAGGGGCCACTGGCTGCCTCAGAGTGATGAGGAGACAGAGGGGTGATGACTGACTTCACCTTCAGAGAAGTGTTTCTGCCATCAGAATGCCACAGGATTGCTGGTAAAACACACACAGTGTCTGACTAATTCATAAAACCCACTATAACTGATCAGGTGACCAATTCAATGCCAAAAGAAAAACATTAAAAATTGGGAGGAAAAGCTTAAAATAGAAAGTATGAGCACATGTCTGCATATAGCTTGACAGATGGCATCTCTTTAAGCAGGGCTTGTCCATATGGCAAGCAAGTAGATTGATTCTGAGTGCTATATAGGATCCCAATGGAGCAAAACCCAGGTGTTTTTTTTTACTCAGAGAGTGTATGCTATATATCTCACTTATGTTTCATATGACAACATAAGCAGTTTTATGCCATCAGCTTCTGGTAGTAGGTGCAAATAATCAGAGACAGAGGGAAAGAGATGAAGAAACATCAACTTTTCAGTGAATTAGAAAACTCTCTGAGTGAGGGTTTGAATAAATAGAAGGAAAAAAGAGACATTCAAACCCCAGTAAAGCAGTTTTCATAAGCAGTTTAATAATTTAATAGCTGACTAAGATGGAATTGCAATTACTGACCATCCACCCAGTCATTAACACTGACAGACAACAGAGTCCTGCAGTACCTAAAAGTCCATGCCAGCTGGGGAAGGCTGCTGAGGACGTGAAATTTCTCTAATTTTGTAGGAAGTCTGCCCAGGTACAGAAGGTTTCCAAATCAGAATAAGCACATCCTTCACCTTTTTATCCCTCACAGGAACTTAAGTATTCAGTTTGCACACTGGTTACCTCTCCTGAGCTGCAAACCCTTCTCAACAGAGGTACTCCAGGCATAAAGGAAAGGTTGTAGCTGAGGATGTATTCCCTGCTATGGCACAGGGATTACACTGGTTACACAGGAGGATGCCTACCCGACAGTCTTACGGTGTGAGAAAACTGGGAAGAAGCCAATTTTATCCATGGAGAAAATTTAAAGGTAGTCATACCATTCATTTCAAAACAGAAACTGTCCATTCCCTCTGAAAGGAAGCATAGCAAGGCTATGATGTTTGAAACAATGAAAGTAAAGGTATCAATACAAAATACCTCTCTTTTAGTGGAGGTTTATTTGCTGATGGGTTCAATCAATCTCATTTACTTGTTGACACACAAAGTGTTGAAAAATATTTAACTTTTTTAGCAACAACAAAAAAGTAATAACAGAAAGAGTCCAATTAAATATTTCTTAGCTGATTAAACCTGTGTATCTGCACATTTGGTGGAATAGTGAATTAAATATAAATAGTATATATATTAAACCTTCTGCGGGTATCCACATTTTCAGTTCAGTTTGACAAACCCTTACTGTCCTCTTTTACAGACAATGCCATCTTTGGAACCAAGAAAAGGTAAAAGGTTTAGTATGACATTACAGAATTTCTTAGAGAGAGAGCATACCTGTGTTTACCTGCAAAAAGTAGGAAAGGCTGATGATTTGACAAACTGGTGTGCTTTTACTGCTACATGTCATGACTAAATGTGTTAGTTAAAGTATGGCTGGACTTTCAAAAAAATTGAGAACAGAACTTTGTTTTCAGGCTTAAATTTGCACTTTCAAATGAAACATGGTATCTGAGCACAAAAGTGATTATTTGAACCATCATGTGCTGCAGTAGGACCTGAATACACAGATAGAAGTACTTGCATACTGTCTTGGAGACTTTTGAAGCACCTTGAGGGTAATAAAATGTCTATGAAAATTATGGTAGAAGACACTAATAAAGGCCTGTCTTCAAAACATTATTAAATTACTTGTGAGTCCCTTATTTCTGAGTCCCATACAAGACTAGAACACATGTAGTGGATGAGCGTTCAGACATTTACCATCCATGCACCAAATCTCTAAAAGTCTGATGAATTTCAATTTCCACCTATCCTGATTCTTATAATTCTTCACAAATAATTCAGTTTTTTTGAGGGATAATTTTGTGTTCTGTAACAAGATGCACCCAAGAGCAATTGAGGAGATGAAGAAAGAGTTTGCTAAGCTCCTTTCAATCAATTACCAACAATTCTGGTTAACTGGATAAGTCCCAGTTGATTGAAAATTTGCAACTGTGGTGCCCATCTATAAGAAGGGTCAGAAGAATGATTTGGGTAACTACAGGCCTGTCATGAAGCAGGCAATTGTGAGTGTTATCACAAGGCATGTGTATGACGACCAAGGGGTCAGGTCCAGCAAACACAGGGTTACGAAAGGCAGATCCTGCTTGGCCAAACTGAACTCCCTCTATGATAAAGTGACCTGCTTAGCAGATGAGGGAAAGGCTGTGGGTACTGTCTAACTATAAAACATCAATTAAAGCCTTTGACACCGTCTCTCACAACGTTGCCCTAGAGAAACTGGCAGCCCATGGCTTAGACAGGTGTACCCTTTGGTGGGTGTAAAACTGGCTAGATAGCTAGGCCCAGAGAGTGGTGATGAATGGAATAGATCCAGCTGGAGGCTAGTCACTACTGGGGTTCCCCAAGGCTCAGTATTAGGGCCAGTCCTGTTTAATACTTTTATCAATGATCTGGATGAGGGGATTGAGGGCACGCTCAGTCAGTTTGCACACTATGCAGTAGTGTTGANCCAACATTATTTTAGAAGCTTTGTTTTCCCTTTTTTTTTTTTTTTTTTTTTTTTCAATTCTCACTGAACAAGCCTGACTGGGGCTTTTTGAACAAGTTGCCATTCTTGCCTGGTTTGTGTGTCTGTTCTATAAATCTTTGTAATGCTGCTGTGTCTTTCCAACCTAGCTTTTTTTTTTTTTACACAGATATTCTGTCTTTTGTCTTTGTGCTGATGGCAGCAAAACATGTCTGTTAAGCAAAATCCTTTCTTTTATTATTTATCTTTGAATTTGTATCGTGATCATTTTTTCATTTACTGCCTCCTCTAAGACTGACTGAGAGAATCAAATGTCCCAGTTCACAGCCTGTTTTCTAAAAATAACTACATGAAAAAGCATGAAAAGCTTGTCCTAAATGCTGCAAAGGAGTCCTGCTCAGCCTGCAGTTTAATGGACATTCTGTCATGGGGCACCTGGAAGCTGGGTTGAATGATACTTTTATAGCAGTAAGAGGGCAGTATTTTTTTCTGGTAAGTTTTGATGAAACAGCAGATAAAATATTGTCTCCTTTTATCATTGGGAGCTTCACAGTAGAGGTCAGTGCTAGGATTTCATTCAAGGGAATACTCAACATTGAGTGTTACGCCTTGTGTCTTCAGGACTCTGAACTGATCCATGCTGTGGATCACTCACAGTCACTTTATTTATTTCAGTGACTTGTCCACTTACAAAATACTCGCTTTGGCTCGTGCAACAAGTTCTGAACTCAGGCTACCAATCTGGTCTTCTCCTGGCTGACCTAAGTCAGGAGGGTTGGTCTTTATCCTGGCCTCAGCAAGTCCCAGTATCCAAGATGTGTGGGTGCCACTAGGCAGCGTGTGACTGTGTGGACCCACCCCCTGCGGACACCACAGGGCACAGGGTGTGCTACACCCCACAGTCCTCCCAGCATTGCTAGTGAGCCAAATGTACTAGCTACCGCTCTCTCTGCTTTGATGTCCTGGGGTGTAGCACTCAGGGGCCACTGGCTGCCTCAGAGTGATGAGGAGACAGAGGGGTGATGACTGACTTCACCTTCAGAGAAGTGTTTCTGCCATCAGAATGCCACAGGATTGCTGGTAAAACACACACAGTGTCTGACTAATTCATAAAACCCACTATAACTGATCAGGTGACCAATTCAATGCCAAAAGAAAAACATTAAAAATTGGGAGGAAAAGCTTAAAATAGAAAGTATGAGCACATGTCTGCATATAGCTTGACAGATGGCATCTCTTTAAGCAGGGCTTGTCCATATGGCAAGCAAGTAGATTGATTCTGAGTGCTATATAGGATCCCAATGGAGCAAAACCCAGGTGTTTTTTTTTACTCAGAGAGTGTATGCTATATATCTCACTTATGTTTCATATGACAACATAAGCAGTTTTATGCCATCAGCTTCTGGTAGTAGGTGCAAATAATCAGAGACAGAGGGAAAGAGATGAAGAAACATCAACTTTTCAGTGAATTAGAAAACTCTCTGAGTGAGGGTTTGAATAAATAGAAGGAAAAAAGAGACATTCAAACCCCAGTAAAGCAGTTTTCATAAGCAGTTTAATAATTTAATAGCTGACTAAGATGGAATTGCAATTACTGACCATCCACCCAGTCATTAACACTGACAGACAACAGAGTCCTGCAGTACCTAAAAGTCCATGCCAGCTGGGGAAGGCTGCTGAGGACGTGAAATTTCTCTAATTTTGTAGGAAGTCTGCCCAGGTACAGAAGGTTTCCAAATCAGAATAAGCACATCCTTCACCTTTTTATCCCTCACAGGAACTTAAGTATTCAGTTTGCACACTGGTTACCTCTCCTGAGCTGCAAACCCTTCTCAACAGAGGTACTCCAGGCATAAAGGAAAGGTTGTAGCTGAGGATGTATTCCCTGCTATGGCACAGGGATTACACTGGTTACACAGGAGGATGCCTACCCGACAGTCTTACGGTGTGAGAAAACTGGGAAGAAGCCAATTTTATCCATGGAGAAAATTTAAAGGTAGTCATACCATTCATTTCAAAACAGAAACTGTCCATTCCCTCTGAAAGGAAGCATAGCAAGGCTATGATGTTTGAAACAATGAAAGTAAAGGTATCAATACAAAATACCTCTCTTTTAGTGGAGGTTTATTTGCTGATGGGTTCAATCAATCTCATTTACTTGTTGACACACAAAGTGTTGAAAAATATTTAACTTTTTTAGCAACAACAAAAAAGTAATAACAGAAAGAGTCCAATTAAATATTTCTTAGCTGATTAAACCTGTGTATCTGCACATTTGGTGGAATAGTGAATTAAATATAAATAGTATATATATTAAACCTTCTGCGGGTATCCACATTTTCAGTTCAGTTTGACAAACCCTTACTGTCCTCTTTTACAGACAATGCCATCTTTGGAACCAAGAAAAGGTAAAAGGTTTAGTATGACATTACAGAATTTCTTAGAGAGAGAGCATACCTGTGTTTACCTGCAAAAAGTAGGAAAGGCTGATGATTTGACAAACTGGTGTGCTTTTACTGCTACATGTCATGACTAAATGTGTTAGTTAAAGTATGGCTGGACTTTCAAAAAAATTGAGAACAGAACTTTGTTTTCAGGCTTAAATTTGCACTTTCAAATGAAACATGGTATCTGAGCACAAAAGTGATTATTTGAACCATCATGTGCTGCAGTAGGACCTGAATACACAGATAGAAGTACTTGCATACTGTCTTGGAGACTTTTGAAGCACCTTGAGGGTAATAAAATGTCTATGAAAATTATGGTAGAAGACACTAATAAAGGCCTGTCTTCAAAACATTATTAAATTACTTGTGAGTCCCTTATTTCTGAGTCCCATACAAGACTAGAACACATGTAGTGGATGAGCGTTCAGACATTTACCATCCATGCACCAAATCTCTAAAAGTCTGATGAATTTCAATTTCCACCTATCCTGATTCTTATAATTCTTCACAAATAATTCAGTTTTTTTGAGGGATAATTTTGTGTTCTGTAACAAGATGCACCCAAGAGCAATTGAGGAGATGAAGAAAGAGTTTGCTAAGCTCCTTTCAATCAATTACCAACAATTCTGGTTAACTGGATAAGTCCCAGTTGATTGAAAATTTGCAACTGTGGTGCCCATCTATAAGAAGGGTCAGAAGAATGATTTGGGTAACTACAGGCCTGTCATGAAGCAGGCAATTGTGAGTGTTATCACAAGGCATGTGTATGACGACCAAGGGGTCAGGTCCAGCAAACACAGGGTTACGAAAGGCAGATCCTGCTTGGCCAAACTGAACTCCCTCTATGATAAAGTGACCTGCTTAGCAGATGAGGGAAAGGCTGTGGGTACTGTCTAACTATAAAACATCAATTAAAGCCTTTGACACCGTCTCTCACAACGTTGCCCTAGAGAAACTGGCAGCCCATGGCTTAGACAGGTGTACCCTTTGGTGGGTGTAAAACTGGCTAGATAGCTAGGCCCAGAGAGTGGTGATGAATGGAATAGATCCAGCTGGAGGCTAGTCACTACTGGGGTTCCCCAAGGCTCAGTATTAGGGCCAGTCCTGTTTAATACTTTTATCAATGATCTGGATGAGGGGATTGAGGGCACGCTCAGTCAGTTTGCACACTATGCAGTAGTGTTGATCTGCTGGAGTGTAGGAAGTCTTGGCAAAGGGATCTGGACAGGCTGGATTGTTGGGCTGAGGACAACAGTATAAGGTAAAGTGCCAGATCCTGCACTCGGGTTGCAACAACCCCAGGTAGCACAACAGACTGAGGGAAGAGTGGCTGGAAAACTGCCCAAGTGAAAAAGGACCTGGGGATGACAGTTTACAGCTGTCTGGATATGAGCCTGTACTGTGCACGAGTGACCAAGGAGCTCAGTGGCATCCTGGATTGTATCAAGAGTAGTGTGGACAGCAGGACTAGGTAAGTGATTATCTCTCTCTGCTTGGCTCTGATGAGGCTGCACCTCAAATCCTGTGTTCAGGTTTGGGTCCCTCACTTCCGAAAGGACACTGAGGTGCTGGAGCATGTCCAAAGAAGAGCAACAAAGTTGATGAAGGATCTAGATTCTTAGTTTTATTAGGAGTGGCTGATGGAGCTGAGGTTGTTTAATCTGGAGAAGAGAAGACTTAGGGTGTCCTCAACTACCTGAAAGCTGGTGGTAGTGAGGTGGGAGTCAGCCTTTTTTCCGGAGTAACCAGCAACAGAACAAGAGGAAATGGCTTTAAGTTACACCAGTGGAGGTTCAGATTAGATATTAGGAAACATTTTTTCATGATAAGAATGGTTAGGCATTACAATAAGTTTCCCAGGGAAGTGGTGGAGTCACTGTTGCTGCAAATGTTCAAGAGGTGTCTTTATGTGGTACTTGGGTATATGGCTTAAGGGGTGATTATGCTGGTGCTGCTCAGTTGGTAGTTGGACTAGATCATCTTGAAGGTGTCTTCCAAACTTGAAAATTCTGTGATTCTGTGAAGAATGGGTGCTATTGCTAACTATAACTGCTATTAATTATTAAAACTAGTCATCAATGTACAGTTAACTTTTTTCTAAATCTTTCTGGTTCACCAGACAGAAAATACCTTTGACCCTTCCAGTCTGGAAGATGAAACTCAGGAAATCATTCATCTCTTCAGCACACGGAAGATTGAAGATTGACAGTTCTTTCCTTCCCTCATTTATTATCTATAGAAAGAGGATGTAAACTTGAGAATGTATATCAGGCTGGTGAGTCATGCTGATTAGCAGAGATTTAGCCAGGCTCATTTGCTTAACCTTAATGCTTGTCACATGTCATGCTACAAATTCCACTGTGCATTTACAAAGAATTTGACATCATGGAAGTAATTATTCCAAAATGATCCTGATAGATTAAAAAAAAAGGCAATTTGGTCCTAAAAACAACATTCTCATTAGAGAATGTTTCTGGATCTGCAAATCCATAGTCATGTTTTATTTATAGCCTGCCTATGATTCATCGTTAGTGCTTCTTACAGATTTTGGAAGAAAAATTGTTCTTCCATGCACGAGTGTTTTTAGATAACCACAGCTGCTCCTCACTAGCTGCTGTTTCAATAGCAGAAAGCCTAACACTAGTATTCTTATGCATCTTTATTCCTATCTGCTCACATTCAAACCCATTTCACCACACACAATCAATCCCATTGTGAGGACTTCAGGCAGCAGCCACTGCAGCCGGCATTTGGCTTGTCAGCAAAACCCCTTTTTGTTTCAAAGAGGAACAGCTGATGGGATGAAACTTTGCTGCTGGCTAAAAAAGCTTTGAAAGGATGGTGCTGTGCCTCCCAGCTCTGCCCTGGCTTTGCCAAAATGCCTCTGAAGGTGTTTAAGGCAGTCGTCAGAAACTCTGCTGGGTAGGCAACAAAGAAAGGCAGGACACCACCTGGCCCTTCTGCTGCTTTGGCATTAAGGGCTGCAATTTGAATTTTTCTGTTTATTGCTTGCTGGTTGATGAAAAGATGAGCAGTCTAAAGTTATTTAACATTGAGAAAATTATTTTTGGTGTTTTGATTGTCGCATTTAATATTTCTTCTCTCTTGGTTTAAGAGCTTTCTCTGAAAATGGGCAAGTTTGCAGCTTGCTTGAGAAGGACAGCTTGAGCTAAACTTTTCTGGTAATCATGTCCAGAAAATAAATTTTGGTCGTCTCCGTACTCACATATCTCTCTATATACCTAGTAGTGTTCTTTTCCACTAGGATAAATCCCTATTGAGCCTTCTGGGCTGCAGGTGTACTGTTTAACTACAGATGCCTTTGCACTTTCAGATACCATACCAGGTTATTAATCGTGCCCACGTGTTCTTTCAGGACCTGATCAGACTTGAATTGGGAGAGACTCTGAGTTAATGATCAGCTCACCAAATCTGGCATTGCTTACTCTGTACCTCTACAGACAATGTTGGAGAAGTGAGACTACAAATTCATGTGCATGACTGACACAGCCATATCAAATGGAAGTGTGGTGTTGTCTCCCCTTTGTTCACCTCTGTGTTGGAGATGGGAATAAAACTTTGATTGATGCCAGTGGGAATGCAGAGGTGTTTGAGTGGCAAAGCAGTGCTTACTGCACTTGCAGATCTTCGTGAGTTAAAACCAACCGAAATATTGTGACCGTAATCAGCACATCTGGAGAACATACAGGCTGAGCTTTTAATCTTGGCCTAAGGTTGAGGACATGAACGCTCTTGTCATTTACACTACTGCTGTCTGGCAGCTTGAAGAAGGCTGAAAAAGCTGTAGGGAGTAGCTAAGTGGATGACTTTTGACTCTGTAAATAGAAAAGGAAAAATTCAAGTCTTTCAGCAGTTCTATAGCTCAAGTATTTACAAGTCTTCTGTCTACTTCATTCCTGTGAGCAACCAGAAGACTTATACCTTTCAAGAGTATGTTCCCCATTCAAGAATATTGGGATCATATGGACACACAGTGCAAAGCATCCCATACTGTGTGAGTACTTTGTCTAGTTCCCTCAAAAATAACATAAACACCCATAAAAGTACAACAGTTTCACATGAATTCTGCTTTTTTCATTAAGAACTACTTGTTCATACATATTCACTAAATATATAATTGAACAAAAAACCAGTCATCAAAAATAACATGTTCCAAATTCACAACAACTCGGAGGCTTTTGAGTGAGTCACATGTCTATTAGGTGGGTTGAGGTGTTCCAGTCAAATAAATAATGTGTTTCTTCACTGGGACCACTTTTTAGGAAGTCGCTATACTTTGTATTCATTTATTAAGAAAAATCAAGAAAAGGTATAGATATTTTAATGCTGAGTTTGTTAAACATGGGAGAACCAAATGAAAATAGCACTGCAGCAAAGCTAATTCATTTAATGAAAGGTATCCCTCTTACAGGGTCTTTATATGGAATCTCTGCAAAGCCACAGAGGTAAAAAAGTGACCCTCAACAATTCAGGTGGATTGTTGTATTAAAAGTATTCTCTGAAGTATAATGCAATTAAGTTTCCAGATGCATTAGACGAAGAACATGCATTACAGTATAATTGGTATCATAACTCCTGAGAAAAATAGATCATAATGATGCATTTCCTTTTTGAAAGCTAATGGTTATGCCTCCACTGCCTAAAGCCCTGGTCAAACTTCTGTTCTCCGGAAAATAAAATAAAATTTTCTGAAGGTAAACCTGGGGAGATAAAAACTTCTGCATGTCGTTTTTTTTTCTTAATGCAAACATTGTATATGGTTAAAGTTAATTTGAACACACTGTTTTAGGAGTTCCAGCTATTTTAAAAAGTCAACAAAGAGATATATGTAATCTTTTGAGACTAGAAATATAATTTCACCGTTTGTTCATAATATTCTAGTTTTTTTCTCAAAATTTTGCTGAAAGTGACGGAAAATGAACTGATATTGAATATTAGAGCCAAAATTTTCCAATTTGGGCATCTAAAATTAGGTTCCTAATTCTGTATTTAAATAGCTAAATATAAGTAGTCTGATTTCAGAGCTGCTGAACAATCCCAGCTGCCACTGAAATCAGTGGGAGCTTTGGGTAAATACCAGATCGCCTATTTAGTTGCTCTCCTAGAAAAATCATTGCACCAATCACCATTATTGTCTAAAGACTTTTCGTGATGTACAGGCTTAACACAACCTTTTCAAGTTTCCTTCCATTCCATTCCATTCCTCCTCTTTCAAATGCAAGGTGGATATTTCATTGCTCTGTATCCCATTCCTGACATCTGTCCTTGAACAGCGCAGTCCACCTTTGCCTGGACACCAGCACCTCACCCCAGCCTGCTGCCAGTGGCCAGAGGCACAGCCCTGCGGCACTGCCTGCCTGTGGCTGCTGCCCACCTCGCCTGTGTTGCCAGGTCTGGGAAGAGCCGGTGTGTGGCTCTACACGCTGGCATCTGGGTGTAGTGCCTCCCTTCCTGGGGAGCCCCTGGGTACCCCATGGCTCTGGGTAAGGGCAGCTGGGACTCCCAGTGTTTCTTGCATTTTTTCCATGCAAGGTGGTTCGAGATGATAGCACAACTCCCACACTGCCTGACACCCTCAGAAGAGGCTTTCTTAGATGGACACTGTGCTGGGACTCACACTCTCAGCCTATACTTTTTTGAAATGATGCTGTCTTACGTTGTTGGTCCTCTGTAATCCCCTCAAGCCTCTTTCTCTAAGGTAAGAGTTGTGTAATGCTTATCTTTACTCTGCACGGTCATGACATTCACAGAAACTTCTCTGAGCCTTCTGCAGAGCCCAGGAGGTGCAGGTGCCCAACTGCTGGCCTTGCTCTCTCCCTCTCTGTGGAGCACTGCAGCTACTGCGTACTGCTGATAATGAAATGAAACAAAAGAGGAGCAGCTTCAAATGAACATGCAATTGATGCAAAGATCAAAGCAGAAGCAAACAAAACACAACTTGAAAGAGAACAATTCAAAGCATCAAGCAGATGTTTTTTTCCCCTACCTTGCAATGCAGATGCAGTGTCAACATCCAACCTGACAGGAGCAAGGATTCTACCTCCAGTGTTTTAATCCCTTATGTCAGAACCACTGCATGGGTTTTTTGTTTCCTTTCCCACCCCCCCTCATTCCACTTCATTTTCACAGCCAAGTGAACTCTGCTTTTTAACTCAGTTCCCAGTCTTTCCTAGTAGTAAGAGCTTGCACTCTATGTGCAAGCCCTGCTTTCTTCAGGCTTGTGACCTTCAAGAGTTATATTTCTGTTTAGCTCCTGGAGGCTGATTTAACTGTCATGGTCTCATTGGAGGCTGTAACTGGATCTGGCAAAATCTAATTTATGCTTTAAGTTACTAATATTCTTTTTGATGGTTAAGAATTTCACCAGATTTAGCAGTTTTTGTTCAGATCTTCCATGTAAACCGTCTTCTATAAATATGATATTTTTATATTTTTTTAAAAATACAGAAAAGAGCCATTATTTTGTGAGAGAATAAATGTAAATTTTTTTTTGTTTTGTTGATAAGAAAAAAAAAATTAAATTGGCATCCATCTAACTGAGAACTTTAAATGTCTCCATGCCTGAGAAAAGGTGATTTTTAGGGGAACTAGGAAGAAAGAACTTCTATTTTTTTTATCAGTATAGTTTTCTGTGTTGAAAGGAAGTAAAATTTGTTCCCCAAATCAGTGGGCAATTTGCTGTCTTTAAGGACATTGAATATGAAGAAAAGAGAACTGAATGTTTTTAAAGGCACTTACAATCATCACAGCATGGTGGGCAAAGACATTAGGTTATCTGAAGTGTCTGAGTGGATTACAAGCCTGAGAACCACTGAATTCAAAAGATGATTTGGGATGCCTGCCTGGCATGACACAGCACTGGGCAGTCACCCCCAGGCAAACATCAGGAGTGTCTCAGGCAGGGCAGAGGAGACTGCACCACTGCACTGAGCCCTGGTGCAGTGGCATGCCCAGGAGACAGTGGTGTCCCCAGAGCCTGAGCCCGTTTCCCTGACTGGAGCTGCCCTGTTAGCAACGTGTTTATGGACTCAACTTCATCTTGCTAGGATGGTATAACTCCATGCCACAATGAATTGCTCCAGGCAGATGGGCCCATATGTTCTTGGGTTTGTCATGAGATATTTAGACTAAATGAAGACAAGTAGGTTATGGGTTTATCGAAATTCACCCAGTCAGTCTTCTACTAACATCCTAATATGACCAAGAATTCTTCACAGTTGGCCCTAAGGTATTTTGACAGGAAATTCCTACAGAAGGAAAATACTGAACGGAACAAAATGGATTTGTGACAGTAAAGAAGGGGCAACCTTTAGAAGAATTTCATGAGATACTTAGAGAGAAAAAAAGTTTGAAAGGAAGAAAATAGGGAACAGATAAAAGAGGAATGTATAGAAAGGCTACATCAATAGTAAACAATTAATGCTTGCATAAATTTGGGTGAGGAAACTTGAGCCTAAGAAAACTGACTGGGACGGTGATGTGCCACTTCGCACGGAAACTGCTCTTGTGCAACATGTAATTAATTCCGAAGATATAAAGAAGCCCTTGGGCTTTCTGTTTTCAGTGGTTGAGAATACATGTTTTCAGCTCACCTCTGATCAGAATACAATGTAAAACATTCTTCTTTGAAACATACCTAAGGACAAAGGTTTTGTCATGGTATCCTGTAATTGAAGAGCTGCCTGTATCAATTTCTGAATGAGAAATAAACTTTGAAATATGATAGGCAAGGTTGTCTTCTGAAACCTCTGGGTGTAAATATCAGAGATCTTGCAGGCCTGTGAAGGTCTTCCTTCCTTCATGAAAAAAACAGCAATGGTTTTTCTGCTGTACTGACATCTGAGGTAGGCTAAAGCCTCTCCCTTAATAAAGGAAAGGGTGTATACAGTAAGTTGCTCACACAGCTTCGTCTCTGTATTTCTGAAGTCCTTCTGAACCACTGGTGGACCTGTGTATGGACAATTAATGTGATTGTATTAGTTGTTCTCACCAATAAAATGTCTGCAGCAAAGTTAATCCAGCTTGCTGGTGTTTCACCAGGGCAGAAAATTTCTCCACCCATGGAGGTTATTCAATTTAGAAAAGAATTATTCTGAAAATAATTCATGTTTGAATGTGACAATTGAGCCTGGAAGATAAGATACCCACTCCCAGGAAGTCAAGGCTCTGCAGAGCACTGCGAAGGCTTGAGGGAAGTTTCTGTGTTCCAGGAAGTTCCAGCAGGAAAAGAAGCCCTTGGGGGAGGGAGCAAGGAACAAGGGGAAATGAACTCCTCTGCAGTGGAAAGGCTGCTGACTGGTCATGTGCATGTCACTGACATGACATGCCTTCTCAGGCTGCTTTCCAATGGCATGTGGCTGACGGAGTGAAGCCTCATGAAATCCTTTGCAACACAACCTCCTTTGTGATCATAGCCCCGACTTTGGAATGTTGGACACTATGAGGAAACCAGTGATTTTGTGTGTGTTAACTCCAGAAAGGCATCTACTTTATCCCTTCTTCTTCCTCCCAAGCAGTGATTAAACAGTGCTGCTTGAAAACCCACATCCTTCTTTAAGAGAAAATTTACCCTTTTCTCAAAAAAATACTAGGTTTTTTGAAAATATTGTTTTTGGAATTTGGCTATGAATATCTTTAACTAGTTTTTTTTGAAGACTTCTCAAAAGTAGTTTCATTTAGTGGACTTTCAGGTGTAGTTTTTACTTACGGGGAAAAAACCTAAAACACCTTAGTCTTCTGCTCTCCTTTGTCACAAACCTCTCTGATGTGCAGGTCATATTGACCTATACAGTCTAAATAATCCGTTCCCTTTTTTTGTGATTGCAGCTGCTTCTTCCCCTTTATGAAATTAAATTTAATGCTGAAATGACATAAAAGTGTTTAACAATTGGAAAAGTAGAAATATTCTGAAAAAAGCTTCATGCATTGGCAGTAAAGTAGCAATTTTTGTATTTCAGTCAACTTCATTCTTTCCAAATGGCCAGAAAACTTTGCAATTCTTTGTGTAGGTAAATGTTTTTGGACATATGTTCTTCAAGAATGGATTTGATTGTCAGATATTCAGAGGTGAATTTTTTGCCACTGTTATTTCTAATGATGATGGAAGAGATTATAATGTGATAGAGCAAGTTATGAGTAAATATCTTGTCTGATATGAGTTACTCCATAAGTTTCATTCAGAGTATTCCCATCATTGCCACTAAACTGTATTGCCTCCATCTCATACTTCATCATCTCTTACAAAAATGTGCCTTGCTAGTGTTTCTATCTCTCCCCATCCTTTTGCTGCCTCACCATTAACTTTCCCTTCCCTATCACAATCTGTCTCCAGTTCTGAGGTCTCTGGATCTGCCTCTCATCTCTTCAATCTCTGCTGTTTCAAGCTTTCTTTCCTTCTTTATTTCTGTTCTCATTATCCCAGCCTCACCTTCAACTCTGTTGGCTCCTGTCCCACTGCCTGCAAGCATGCTCTTGCATATTCTACCTCAAAATAAGGCTCCTTTATTCAACTTGACCACTTGCAATCCTGTCTTCTTCCTCACCTTTGTTTTCAGCACTCTAGGGCCCAGATCCAAGGAACTATTTAGGCTCCTAACTTGTCCTTGTATGCCTAAAAGTATTCTGAATGCAGTCCTGCCTCAGTTTTTGTTTCTCAGTTCTCATGGTGCCCTTTTAGGTGTCTCCTGTATCTTGTGACAGCTGAATTTCTTTTTTGGGAAACAACATTAATATGTTTTGATTCTTTATGGATGAGACACCATAGCAGCTGAGTAGGTTGCACTTGTGCTCCTACAGCCCCAGCATCCCTCCCCTGATTGTGGCTGCTTCTAAGATGTAGCTAAGAGAAAAATTATAACTACATCCATATTGGACCACTCAGCACAAATTAGTTCACTAAAACAAAAGGAGAAATGAACAGCAATTCCCATGTTCATTATATTCTCTCTCCATCAACAGGAAACCTTCCCGAATTTTAACAAGTCATATTATGATCTATTCAGTCCTGTTGTGATTTTGTAGTCAGATAGGCTTCTAAGCTGAACGACAAGAAGCACATCATAAGGTTGTTAATAAGCTTAGCTCTGTGGAAGCAGTGCCCAGAACACAGAGGGGACGGGAGTAGCTCAACACGAAGAACAGAGGCTGATGGAAGGAACTCTGCCAGCAAGCACAGAGAGAGACACTCCTACACTGAGATTTTGGGTTGCACAGGTAGAGCCATTGAACCACTTGCAGGCTGTGACATGAATTTCAGAGCATCCATAAAGAGGACCTTGGTGTTGCAATGTGTCATACCACACAGCATCTTTTAATATAGCCACCTAGCAATGTTTAGAAAGCCAACTACAAGGGTCCATGAACTGGGATTCACAAAATCCAGGCAGTTGAGAAGTGCTATGGAGCTGTCAGAGCACTTGAATGCTATTCAGGCTTGTTAGCCTTTCAAGTCACAAGCACTTGCAGAAAATTATCCCATCTTCTTCATTCCTTTGTGACTAATGGTGCTGAAGTTAAAAAAAGACAAATGCAAGCCTTTAGTTTAAAAGAATTGACAAGAAATCAATTTTTCTTCCTAGAGCTAGCTGTGAGGAACATTAAGGCACTTAGCAATACCAAATAATCAGTGTTTTCCTTAATCACTCTCTGGTGAACACATGTGTTTCTGTCTTGTCAGAATCTAGCAGAGATGCCATAAAGATCTGAGTTCTGTGTTTAGATGTCTGATGTCAGCCAGCCAAGGTCCCCTCTTTGGATTCAGCTCACAGGTATTATCCTCTTAGTTGTGCCCGACAGTATTTTATGTTTCTTAACTTTGCATATGAAGGGTTAATGGCCTATAGCAAATTTTGGAAGGACACCTAAAACAGAGCAACCCTGTAGAATGATGTTTGCTCTTGGTATATTTGTATGTGCAGCAGGGGCCAGATTTTCTTGCTTGGGCTTCAGGAGCTAAAATGTCCCCAGTACTGCCTTCCAGTGCCTGCCCATTGCAATGCTGTACACAAGGGCTAACAGTGAATCTGGCAGGACCTTTACAATCTCCTGCCTCTAAGCTGACCTCATTAATATAAGCTTAGTTTGAGTGTTTCATCTTTGACTTCATAGCTGGTTGGAAATGACTTGCCGTCATTCGGGAAATTAGAAACATGCTGCTTTAGTACTGATCCACATGCAGTGGTTGATGGTCATGTGTTGGAGCCTCTTTGTGTTTTAAGGGAATAAAAAGCTATGGTAGATTGCTTCAGTAGAGCATAAAATATCTTCCTGTCATAGAAATGAAGCATAGTAGCAGATAACATTTGAAGTGATGTCAATAGTTACATTTTCCTCTTAATAATTTAGAATACATAACATGATTTGTTTAGCTAGATTACTTACTGCCTGTGTATCTCAGATCAACCACAGAACACCAGAATTTATTAATACAACAGAAGAACATAAAACATAATTTGTTCCTTAAAAATGCCCTTAGTGTCAATAGGTTCAGCTGACTTCCAGAGTGTGAACATTTTGCTATTAAATGCGTGCTCATTAACTGAAATTCAGTGGTATAGAGTATACATGGTGATGTGATCTAAGCCACAATGGTCACAAGAGATATTTTTTGAGGGCGAAAGACAACACTGACATTTTCCTTCACAAAGCTCAGCAAAACTCAATCAAATCTTTTTGGTCTGCACTCATATGTTCTAGAAGATGATGACATCCTTGGTTATTTCTCTTTTGATGGTTCTTAGGCTCACTTGCCTGAGACAATAAAGAATTGGAGAGAAAACAAAGTATTATTAACTGCAATAGCATATATTCTAATAACTCTCTGCAGAAGAATTGGGAAGAAATATCACAGATGGAAACTAAGTCCTAACAGAAATATTAATCCACCTTCATTGATAGGCTTGGCTATGAATGTTGAGAGCTTCTTCTTTTTTTTTTTTTAATTAAAGGTAATATGTTTCATTAATTTTTGAGGAACAAAAAAGGCATATTGCTGAAAATATTTTATTCTCCTTTCCCGGTGAAGCTCTATCCTTCCATTGTCACAGAGGCTAGTAATATCCCTCTCAGAAAGAGATATAAACTTGATTCAGAAATCTGAACTGGCAACCTTTCAGTGGCATAGCAATAAAAGCTGTCCACCTCCCTTATCAGAGAAGTTTAATCTGAGAAGTAAAAAGGAGAGAGAGAAAAAGTGAGAAACAGATCTGGGATGAAGGAATGGAAAATCATCTTCAACCTTTCTTGCCTTTTTTCCTGGAGTGTCACAAAAGCCCACAGGAGGTGGTAATCTGGTGCCACGCTTCATCCCATTGAGGCTGGGATTGCAGCTGCCCTGGAAACATCCCTCTTGCTGCAGGGTGAGAAGCACTGGGCTTGCTGCCAGTGAGAGGTCTTTGCTGCGATTGTGCATTTGTTTGAATTGCAGGCTCAGTCCCTCCCTTGGCTTGCCTGCTGGGTAGGACCCATGCACAGATAATTGGCATCTCTATGCCCCTCTCCAAAGCTGTTCAGGAATGCTGAAGAAGCTGGCAGCTTCATGGATGTTCTGGGATCCCCGCTGTGCTATGGACAAGAAGTCAGGGCTCAGCTGGGCACTTGTGAAAAACTAAGTCTTGCCATGTATCTGGCAATACTCACACTGTTTGTTGATCTGAACAAGGGGCACCATTCTCACGTATATCTAGTAAACCAATTTTAATAAAGCCTGGAGAGAAAAACAGTCTAAGGAAATGTGTTTACTTTAAGCTTTACAACTATCTTGCTTATCTGGACTGGCAGGAAATGTTGCCCAAATCAAACATAATTTCTTCTGCCTCTAAATAATGACTAATATAAAGTATTCAATATGACAGTGTTCATTTATTACTTGAACATTAACATTATAACTATATATAAAAATATGCAAAATAGATCTATGCATATATCTTTATGTGTCTTCAGAATCACAAATATACTTAGGATAGGAAAAAAACAGATGCCTTTGCTTCTATACTTTTTTTTTCCAGATGTTTTCCCCTGAAATCACATTATGAACAATAAAAAAAGCTGTATATAGAAAAGAAGTGATGGACAATTCAGGCCTTGGAAAAATAACAAAACCCAGGATGTTTTCATTCCATAGTGATATTAAAGAAAAAATTGTCTCAAAGTCTGAAGTTTCTTTGCTTTCTCTTGTGACAGAAGATGATAAACGTCGATGAGCTTTCAAAAAACCCACTAGATTCATTGGAGCCAATAATGTGCAAACTCTCTGTGTAACAATGAATTTGGGCACGGAAGGTTCTTAATTTTGCACATTTTCCCTGAACATTAAAAATAAATAATTCTGTGACTAAGCCTTTTTGATGTCCATTGAAACCCCTAAAATAAAGGCTTTGAGATACAAACCTACTCCATAGTAGCAAGCTTCCACTAATATTTCTTATACCCTCAACGCCTTCATGTGGCAGCCCCAATAAATGTGAGGTAATTTGCCCTTTCCCTGAGGAGAAACTCCTTTGCAATTGCTGCACTAGTGCAAATTCTCAGAAATACTCCTTGAATCGTAAAGGTGGTGAAATACCTGGGCATCGGGGATCTGTGTCTGAGTGCTCTATCCATTAAGAAGAACAGATATGGTGATACTTTGTGTTCCAGCATCTGTATTTTAGACACTACGTCAGCACGCATTTTCCCCAAAGAGCCGAAGTCCCTGCCCTGCGTAGCATGCTTCAAGCAGAGGAGGAGCCCAGGGGAGCCAGCACAGGAGTGCAGACTTGCATTAACCAGGAAGAAGGAAGTGTGTGAAGAGAATTGGATCTAAGTACACTATATGGGCCTTTATTCTGGTACTTCCCGTTACTCAGTATTCATAAAACATCATGAAATCAGGTTCTTAGGCCTTTTTCCAGTGATGTCTCTTTATGAGCTAATAGGTCAGCGCATGACAGTGGGATGTGAGAAACTGACATTTCTTTAGGTTTTCTTCTGCATTCAGATTTGCTCTCATGTTTATCACCTTCCAAAAACATTCTGTAACTGCAACATTATAACCCTTCCCTCCTTCTGCTCAATTGCTTTGCGCAGGGTGGATTACCATACATCACGTGCATGGATGCAAGAAGCAAGGAGCACAGTTCTTTATCCTTGTGGTTTGAGCACTCATTTGGAAGTAATGAGACCTGGGCTTCAGTTGCCTACTCCTGTTAATGTTTATGATCTTCATATTTAGTGATCACTGAATAAATGCATATTTTCAGCGCTTCAGAGACAAAATCATTTAGCACTGAGGTGCTTCTGGCCATGTTTAGACCTTTAGGCACCCAGTTTTTTTATTTCTTTAAAGGATAAATATGTAAACTTCACAAATACCTTTTTGGTGAGGAATAAATTTATGGCGTGCAATATTTTGAGCTTTTGGAGATGAGTTTTGGCTTGCTCCCCCAAGAACAGAACTTGGATTTCATGCAGCTAACGATGCACGCTCATTAGTGTTTCTATCTTTTCCAATGGAAGAAAACAAAATAGATAAATACAAACAAAATAACCTTTCAAGCATCAAGGACTCCCCTTATTGTTACTCATTGCATTTTCTGGGTACTGGATCAAAAGAAAATGCTTAGTTGTGTTCAGTCCTTGGTAAACTCTGGCTTTGATTTGGGACATGTGCTATTTTTGGTGCTTTGTTATGTTATTTGATATCCATAGTCAATAAAGTACTTGAAAAAGATAAAGTTTCCAGAGAAGTACTCTCAGTCCTGTAGCATCCAAGGTCACAGGCCTCTCACAAATAGGAGAATGCAGATAAAGAGAAGCTGGCATATGTCCTGGAAAGATCCTGCTAGCTGATCAATCAGTCATTTTCTACAGCTCAGAAATAGGGGTAAATTGAGACTTGGGCTTTTTTTGGTAATTTTTTTTTTCCTGTGGAGTAGGTGAGAGAGCAATAAATACTGAGACAGCAATGCTGTCCTGTGTATCCAGTGGAGATGCATGGAGATGGAAGAATGAGAAAGAAATAGCAGAAAAGCAGACTTGTATCAAAGTATTCCTATGTTTTCTTTTAGGAACATCCTCCAGACCTCATCTGTTTTCTGGCCATTTCTGGAACCAGAGCTGCTGAGCATAACACAAGGATTAGCACAAAAGAAAAAAAAATGTGTACAGAGATTGGCAGGATGTGTGACACTTCTGTTACTCCCAGTAACAGTTTCCTACTATGAAAGCTTCTCTAAACCATCCAATGCAAGTTGGAAGGGCCTTGCCAGATCTCCAGAGGATAATCTGAACCCGTACTTTTTAAATTTCTTACATGATGTCATCAATGGACATCTGGCACAGCATTTATGAAGGCATACTTTGCCTGAAATGCAGGAATTAAAACCTGCGCAAGAATGTTTCTCCAATACAAACGTCTGAGTGAGGTTTTCATATGAAGAGACTCAACACTATCGAAAGGAGAAACTATTCACCATATTAGTAAAGGGTGGATTAAGAAGAACTTTTGGGCATGTTAAAGTCTTTTCAAACAGAATGCCTTAGACATTGCAAATCACCTGGAAAGGCCCTTAGTATGCTTGTGGGTGCTGTTGTCCACTGTGAATAAATCAAAACCACTCAGTCTTTGAAGGATTATTGTCTCAGGCACCAAATTTCATAGCTGTTCTGTACAACAGCAGACTTCAAGCCCTTCTGCAATGGTGAGAGGGCTACACTGTACAGTAAAAACATTCTTTTGTGCTGATACTAATGCTTTATCCATTACTTGCTCCATTTAATTTTAATCACCTGAGTTTGTTCAACACAGAATGTGTAGAAGGAGGAATGAAGGAATTCAATTATTACAGTTCTACTCAGGAAAAAGTAGAAATAAAAAAGAAATAGAATTTTGAGTATGTGACGATTTTTTAAATAATACTGTGATGACCTACCTAATCTAGAAAAAGAGTTAGGAGTGACTCTCACTGTATTCCTGCTAAAAAAGTAGTTGCTCCAAATGAGTAAGCATGACCCTCTATGAATTTTGGAGAATTGTTTATTTTTATCAGTCATTTAATTGTGCTAATATTCTGTATTGAATATGGGAGTAGATTGCTTGCTTTCTCTGCAGCAAAACTGATACTGGTTTAAATTCTTTTCACTCTTCAAGCAAAAATCACTGAGTGAGTACATCCAGAAGTAAGTTAAGGTATATTCTACTCACAAAAACAGAACTTCTGAAAATTGCATTGTGATGCTAGCAAAGGATGTTATTCTGAAGAAAGTGAAAGAACCAAAAATGGTGTCAACTGCAAAGCTTAAGAGATAATAGTTAGAACTAAAATCCATGTTAAAAAGAAATTCATAACTAGTCAAGTCCCAGTCCTGTGCATTCTAATACCATGATCAAAAACCCACATACATAAATTCCAATAAAATCAATACTGTGAATATTTGCGATGAGTAGAGAGGGGGTTAACAGTCCATTAGTGCCCAGTTTCACTTTACCAAACTCGGGACCTAATGTTACTTCTAGCTGCCCAATGATTGTGTCAGGACCCAGCATGCGCGGCATTGTTGTGCAATGGGTTTCATTTTGGGTAGACCTGCAGCCCTCAGTGTCCCAAATCTCTTTAAATAAGAGAAAGAATCATCTTGCTTTTTACATTGCTGTGAGGATACATACTTGGTTTCTGAGCCAAAGTCAGGTTTGCTATCCTCTTCCAATGTTTATTTAATGTTTAATATTTTTGGGTTTGATTCTGCACATGTGGAAGATGTAAATAACACTCGGTTGCTGATCTGGAAGTGCTCCTATTGCCTATCCGGATTTCTGAAAGGAAGCTTCACTTTACAGTCCCAAGGACACAAGGTGTTTGATTAGGGAAATGATGAAAAATACCAAAATACAAGCACATAGTAAAGCAAAACAGAATTAGCCGGTCATTAGAAATCTGGAGCTTCCTGAAATCGGCAGTTTTTCCCTACTGCCTGAATGGATAAGGGGATACACTTTCCTTATACCAGTGATGAGGATGATCCCTAGACAAGGAGGTGCAATCCAACAGAGCAGCCCTGTCAGCAAAATCAAAAAAGTATTATGAAATTTTTGGCCAGTGGAAGAAATCAGATGTTCCTTGATCATCAGCCAAATTCGAGGATCAAATGAGATTAGTATTTTATTCTTAACATTGTTAAAACCAAGGCTGGATAAAAGTAATTTCTCCAGTTGTCAAAATACCTATTTGGGTTTTTTTTTGTTTTCAAGGTCTGCCTCTTTTGCAGTTCAGGGAACAGGATCCCTAAGCCACAGAGACGAACTAATATTAAAAATATTTCTCCAGTTTGCTTTGCTTCAGCAAAGTAAGGGAACAGAGAGTATCAGCATATTGAGATCATGTTCATTCCTATTATCTGCTTAGTGTCAAGACTGCCTTCACATACAGTGATGCCTCTGACATTATACCTCACATTTGCTGAGTGGTGACATAGCTTGCTTGTGCCCTGCACTCACACATGGTAATCATTGTCCCCTTAGCACTCAGGACACGTGTCTGCTAGCCAAGCTGGCAACTGGCCTGGTTTATTAAATTCCCTTCTCAAATTATTCAAGCTTATATGTAGTATCTGTATCAGCATTATCTACACTTAGCTCACATCTGTCCTTTGTGGAATCGGGCTGCATAACTCTCTTTGTGTAAACACAGGGAAAGTAACAATTTGCAGTTTGTCTTAATGAAACTTTGCCCACAGTGCTTTAGGCTGATAGAAACCAAAATTTGCTTAGGAAAGAAAGTTTTCATTTTGCAAGAACACAGTTTTTGTTCTGACAGGAAGATATGTATCTAAACCTAAGCATGCTCGCTCTTCTGCCAGCAGCAAGCTGAAATGGTGTACTTCTTGCTTCTTCATTTGGGACAAAGATATCAGCAGCAGTCAGACCCCTGGCTGCTTTTGCATAAGCTCTAGCAGCAGGTGCTATGCAAGGGGTGGTAGATGTTGTATCCCTTACAGAAATAAGAAAAACAGCAGCTTGTAGGTGTAAGCGTACAGATGTGCTTTAATATACTGAATGTTTCCTTAATGGCCTTAATTATAATCCAAATTATTTGTAAAGGTTTTGTTGTTGTTATGTTAATGTTCTCATAAGAGACTAAAGATTACCCAGGTTTGTTCACATTGACTTAAATTACCCTTTTTCAGTACAACCATCCTTTAGCCTAAGAATAAACTACTGCTAACCATATTTATGCAATTCTCCTGAGGAAAGGATCAAATTATTGGTTTATTTATAGTATTAGAACATGTTACTCTGAAAGAGGGCAGTTTCAGTTGGAGCAGAGGATCAGCACTGAAGGATGACACAGTGGTTTTCCCATCAGTATGCCACTCTGCGCTACCCTTCGATATGTGCCTGGCTTGCAGGGTGTGCAGCCTGGTCATTGTAACCTCATGTGTACCCAAGTCCCTGGGAGTCATGGGATATCCATCACCAAACTTATGAAGCAATAGCCTCTGTGTAATCATAATACTAGTTTGAGCTGATGGCAGGAAAAGATCACAAAGAAGGTAGAGAAAAATAAGGTGACAAAGGAAAGGTAAAAGATGAAGAAATAATGTATTTTATGTTCAGATTTGCACATTCAACAATTCAAGAACTTGGCAGACTCTCTGCATTACTTTTTCTTTTTAATTAATTTAAAAGTTTGAACACTTCATTATAAGATTCAATGGCAAGACAACTTTCCAGTAGCTTGATAATGACTCTTTCCCTGGCTAATGAATGTCTCTGTTGTGCTTACTGGGGCTTATTCCACTGATTCACATATTATTTTATAGGGAGGCAGGTAGCCTGAGGTTATCAATTAATAAAAGATGCTCTGTTTTACTCTCCTCTGCTGTTATGTTTTTGATGTAATTATGAAGCCTTTCCTGATCAACTTGTCCATAATCATTCCAGATTCAAATTTCAACCTTAATGAATAGGAAGTGCCCAGAAAAAAAACTCTGCAAGCCTGATGAAGTGTTGGGTTTTCATGAACAGAGACAACTGTGGGAGCAGGATGCAGTGTGAGTCCTCTCAGCTTTCCAATGGCTTGCTGGTATTTCTCTGCCTCCACTCCAATTTGTTCTTATCCTTTCTCTGAGGGAAATGTGACTGGGGAGAAGAGCCCTTTCTGAGGCAAGAAGAAATGGGAAGAAAGGTGAAGATGATAATATACCACAACAACAGCCACATTACTGTAAACTTGCTGCTTTCTGAGCTTAACAAGGCCTCCCATAGCCCTTCCTTCATTTGCCTTGTCTGCATACTTGAGGGAGTTGCCCATAAGCTCTGCCTGCTGCTGCCAACTCCTGCTGTAAAGGCATGAAGGCAGCACCGATGGTCAGAAACTGCACGTTTTGCAAACTTGAAGAAACCTGCCTTGGGGTCACAGAGACCAGGAGAGAAAAATAGTTTACAAGCCACAGTTTTCATGCAGGTGAGCTGTTGTCAACTCTGCTGGATGTCTGAGAAGTATTTTGTCCTTTTATGACAAAAGTGCTTCAAATGCATCCCAAAAGTGTGACCACTAACCAGCCAGACATCACTCAACTCTTTTTTAGTTAAAATAATTGCTCTTGGCCACATGTTCATGTATTGGGCTATGTCGCCCCCTCAACTCATGATGGAAGTGCATCACACAAGGAAGAAAACAATTTCCGACAAACCATCATACACAAACCTGAATTTCTCTTCCTGCCACAGACAACTATGCAGCAGATGTTCAGACCCAAACCTCTGCAGAGCATCCCTTCCTAACATCCCTGCTCAGCTGGGGCCACAAAACACTCCCACTAGCCTGGGGAAAACTCAGACTTAAAGCAAAAGTTTGAAAGCCACAGCTATTTTGTTTTGCATTAAAAAAAAATAGAGGAAATATCTGTTGCGTTTGTGGGGTGAAATCAAACAAGCCTTAGAAATGGGTTATGCCTTTGTCTTTCATTAGAGAAAGGCAAAAATAGTCCCCGATAATCCCAAGGGAAAATTCTCTTTTAATCTCAGATCTGACAGTAGTAATAAACAGGACACACTGGGCAAATGTTATCCTACTGAGGAGCAGCTCTGCACTTTGTTTTCTCAAAGACAGCATTTCTGTCTTTCTTGTCAGTCTCCAATACTTCATGAAATGGCAAAAGTCTACCTAAACCCAAGGTATTCAAGAAGTCTATATCTAGTACAGTTCCTTCCATCATAATGACAGAAGCTTCATTAAATAATTCACTATCAGAACCTAAATATGATACACATACATGTAGTAAGGAACTAGTAACAGAAATGGAGATGTTGCCTCAGTTAATATTCAAGTAGGACCAAGGACCCATGTGAAACTGTCCCACAACTGCTGAAAACCCTGCCTCAGAAACACCCTTTCCCTGTAACCCACCAGGTTAAGTGATCTCATTGTGATGTATGAAAACTTTTAGATGCAGGTCTTTCTGAGGCTATTCAATCTATCATCTGAAATCCTGTGTCACAGGAAGTGAACCTTATGGGTAGCTCTATGCAGACCAATGCAGTGATACAATTAATGTCCCTTAAAATAGCAGGTTGGGGGGCTGCTTCCCATGAATGCTTGAAGTCAAACTGCACTGCAAGACCTTGTTGGTATTACAACCGCACCTGTACAAAGGCATATGAAGTAATTCCAATGCGTTAGTGGTGGAGTCAGGATCAGTATAGCTCCTCTGGCAAGATTTCCTGCAAGCTAACTAACTACTTTGCCTGCTTTTGGAACTTTGGCTGATGTGTTGGCATTGGTATTGGTATAGGTATTTTCGCCAGTTTGGACACATTTCCAATTACATCTGTGGTAAAGACATAGCTCCTTTTATAATATACACTATCCTTGGTAAATAGGAGGATGCACATTTACCAGTTGGTAGTACAAATTCTTTTAATTTAGAGCTGGCATTTGGACGTATTTCACTTGTGAAGAAAGCTTCAGGTGTGACTCTGAACTTCAAATGTCCTTGTGTCTTCCTGACTTACAGCTCCTGATTTTCACTAGCCCCATAGCTGTAGCAAAATCTTCAGTTGTATATGCCATAATATAGTGTGCATATTATTCAATAAGCAAACAGTTAAGAGAATCTGCTCTTTATAAGGGCTTAGGACTACAGAGCATGTTATACAATGGCAAGGGCCTATGTGAGCTCAAAGGTGATGTCACATCCAGGAATGTGAAAAATCACATACACATTTAAGACAAACCTGCACAAAACATCTATATCACTGTTATTTTCTTTATTTCTGTATTAGAACTTGCATGAAACTCAGCGTAGGAGGTAAGACACTTCTTAAGGATAGAAGATTTTAAACCGATTGGACATGTCTTCATGACACATCATGTAGAGAAAAAAAGACCATGACCTAATTAGAAAAATTTGCCTTATTGAGAAATCTCTATAGCCTTTTTTGATGGGTTAATCAAGTTGTGTTAAAGCACATGACTCATGCCTGCAGCCAGTTTTGATAATTAGTCAGAAATTCAAGTGAGCAATGTAGGAAGCGAAAGTACCAGAGGAAGACATAGAGCAAAGAATCCTTGTTTTAGTCCTAACACATAGGATTTACCTGTGAACTTCATGGATGGAAAGACTGTATGGTGGAGTAGAAGAAAAGCCTCACTTTGTGTCACTACATGCTTTTTGTAGTTCAGGAAAGAGTAAGTAACACATGATTGTAGAAATCATGTGTTCCTATGAGAGCTGTCAGTCTGTGGTCCTTGAAGTTTATGCACCAAGGATACCACTCTGCATGAATGGGGTTGGCCAGGGGAGCAGTACAAATGTGAAGTCCTTCTTCAAAGTGGGTTTTATGTGGCCATGATGTAATGTTTCCCCACTGAACATAGGACCACTGTTTTTATATGGTCCCTGCATGCAGCAAAGCACATTGGCTGTACTGCTGCTGGTGTTTTATGGCTATCAGTGATAAGGATGGGAATGAATAATCTTAAAACGAAGGGTAGAGTAATGCTGCCAGCAAATATATCTGAATAGCATCACAGATGAATAGCATAATTTTTTCCTTTCTCTCTTAAGCTGTGCTATTCCCTCTTCAGGGCCTGGAAACACTAAATTCAACTCAGAGAAGCTCTGCAGGTCTTTTGAATGCATTATTTTTATCTTGCTGTTCTTTAAGACTTGTTTTATTTACGACTCATTCCCCCTCAGCTATCTTTGCCTGGTTTTTTTTTTTTTAATCTTTTTTTGTTTTCTTTCTTTTCCACTTTATTCCTTTCCTTTCTTTGACCTTTTACTTTTTTCACATTCATCTCAAGCCTTTCTCTCAGGCATTGTCCCGTTTTCTACCTTCCCTTGCTTGTCATTCATAATCCCACTCCTAACCAAGTTGTTGTGCTTCACCACAACCATGCTACATCTAGTCACTCAGTCCTCCAAACAACCTACTATTAGAAGAATTTCCTGTACTAGTCTGTAGGAAGTAAAGCAGATCTACACATCAGCATTAGGTAGAGGGGCAAGCTTATCAACTAAAACAAAGACCAAAATATTTTGTTGTGTTGGTGTGGATGGTATACAGGCTATGTTTAGTGTAATGAAATTGCTTAAGCAGTGTCACTCCTACAGCACATTGCACAGAATTCCGTGCAGAGGATTCTTGAATAGATTCAGCTAGGCCAACCTCTCTGGGCAATCTGTTCCAGTGTGTGGTCACTGACTATTGGCCTTCTTGCCCACAAGGGCACACTGCTGGCTCATGGAGTGCTTGTTGTCCACTGGAACCCCCATGTCCTTCACACAGCTGCTTTCCAGTAGTTTGGGTCCCAGCCTGTACTGGTGCATGGGATCATCCTTGCCCACAGATAGGGCCTTGCATTTGCCTGTGTTGAATTTCAGAATGTTCTTCTCTGTCCATCTCTCCAACCTGTTGAGGTCCTTGTGAAGGGCTGCACAGACCTCTGGGGTATTGGGCACTACTCCTGTCTTTGTGTCATCAGTGAGCTTGCTGTGCAGGCTCTATGCTCCTTTATTCATGTCACTGAGGGATAAAGTAAACAATATGGAGCCCAGTATTCAATCTTTAGGGATACCACTAGTGACAAGCCTCCAACTAGACCCTGTGCCATGGTCATGACCCTCTGATATCTGCCACTTAGCCAGTTCTTAATCCACAGAGTTATTTTAACCTGATTCAGCTGTTCCTCCAAGTTTCAGAAAGTAATGAAAGTACCTAAAAGACATGACTTTTTTATGAGGCATGTTATGTAATGTAAGATTCAGTACAGCATATTCATTTTCATATGCTTCAGTGCATTGTATTAGGGATTAGTCTAATGTTCTGCTTTTAAGTAGTTGTCTTTCCAATTAATTAAAGATCGTGAAATATATTGAAAAGAATTAAAGATGCACCTCTCAGATGCAGCTATAAGAATATTTTCTCTCAGTATATGAAACAGAGTGCATTTCAGAAACTTTGTAAATATTGATTTTTCATGCTTTCAAATTAATTTTATCTGTAAATGTAATGACTTTAATAAACTGATGTTCAAAAACACTAGATGTAATGAAATATACAACCTGATGCAAGTATCATTTCAACAAATAAATTGGTTCATGATAATTGAGTTACACTTTCAAGACCACTAGCAATGTACTTCTGAGAAAAGAGGAAAACGGTTTTCTGAAGAGATGAAACAAAACCTTTCCCTTCTTTTTTTCTTTTTTTTTTTAATTTCTTTCTTTTTTTCTTTTTTTCTGGAGATTATTTCTTGGGCCAGTGGTATAAAGGTGGTCATTTTCTTTAAGTAGACTGGTTTACTTAATATTACCCTCAGAGTAGCTTTAGTGCATGCAGAGCTGCTTAGTAAATCAAGCAAACCAGTCCTTCTATGGCTTTTTGTTTCTATAAATAGAATGAGATAATAAAGTAATTTATCTGCCTTTCACAGCTAATTTCACATTCATCTCATATAATGTACAAGAATTGGCATATTATTTCAGTCTAATCTGTACAAAAAGACCTTTGAGATCAACAAGGAGGCTTTGATCTCAGATAACCAGATGTAGAATTAGAGAACATCCTTTTTTCGCATGCATGTATTTTAGAGTAGAAAACAATTAACAGTGCAACCTAAATAAGGTTAGAACATTTTACTTTCATCTTGTGAACTGAAAACCTTCATGCTTTCTTTTCATACATATGACTCTGCATAAGTACCATGTCATGATGGCATGAATTCTCTATAGAACTCAGCAGTACTGTGACAAATGGGCATTGGTCTGGAGCAAAATGATGGATCGGCAAATTCCAGTGATCCTTTAGCAGATGGGGTCAGCCGGACAGAGAAATGCCTTGATTAACCCCCTGGTCTGTGGATACTGAGGGTGAGGAGATTTGATGATATACCAGCATCAGGGAATGCATAAGCTCATGTAAGATCCTGCATGATGTGATGCATGATTTTGATGTGATACTCTGGAGGACTGGTGCAGATCAGGCTTGTTAGGATGGACAGCCAAGGTCAAATTGTCTTTTTTTGTTTGTGTGTTCAGGAATGAATTTGACTCTTGGTTATGCTAACACCAACAGAGCTAATAGAAACCATGTTACAAAATGGGCTCTGGCACTGCCTGCTTGCTGTGGCATGAAGACCAATGACAGTATCATGAAACCTCCTCATAACAGATTTTGTGTTCTGTCATGTTTCCTTCCAGTCAGAGAAACAAAAAGCTTAAAGTGTATCAGAGGCCTGAAGGGGAATCATCATTTTAAAGAGCAGGACTGCTTCTAAAATCTTAATAGAAATGATAGCAAATAATCTGGAAATAATTAACTGCTTTTTTAAAGATGAGCAACTGTTATAATTATCTACTATTAAAAAATATATTTACTTAGGTACTTAGGTAGGGAAAAAAACCCCAAGCAAACAAAAAATCTTGCTTGAATAATTTAATTAGATTTTGGAGAGGTCTTTTTTTAAAAAAAAAAAATTATTCTTCCTTGTCATAGTGGGTTGTTTTATTACAAAAACAATAACAAAACCCCCTAACAATAGAAAAGAAAAAGGAATAAAATGACCTAAGGGAAAATGTTGTGAAGCCAAACGTAAGTAATTTAAGATAAATAAAAGATATCCAGTTTTACACTGTTTCATGCCTGATTGGTAAATCACAAATCCATTTAAAAGCCTAAGACAAAAATGGCTAAGAAGTTAATGGGTAGCTCAAAATAACCCCCATGAAGCAAACTGAGGGAAAAACGGGTTGATATTTTCTTTCCTTTAACTTTTTCATGAGGAATAGAGACAATTTACTTGATGGCCAGCAGTTCCAATTTTTTCAAGGTTAAGGAGAATCTGTGTTTCCAAGGGAGAAGAGAATATCGCACTTCATTCAGTAGTAACCTATATTTGCCAGAATTTGACTCAGAGAGGAACAGGCCATGGGGTAATGTGGCAGCCAGAAAGCAAGCCTGTCAGTCTTTTGAAGAAAGTTGTTCTCTGACTTCATCGATGTACAAATTGCAGTTTGAGACAAAACTACCAACATTTTTTTCCAAGTTATCGGTATTATTCCAATAGCTTCAGCTACAGTCAAATAGAGTTCATCAGAAGCCATCTGAGTGACAAATTACCGAATTCTGTTATGCCATAAAAATTTATGGCTGCTTTCATTACTTCAGTGGATACTGATCCAATAAAATTTTTATTATGTTGCAGAAAGAAATTACTCCATATCCAGTATGTATTGCAGGGTATGTGGAAGGGGCAGGCAAGCAGAAAAGCTCTCCTAATGGAATGATTTTTATGTAATCCATCAAGATATCATCCATCCAATGGATTTCTATTGATATTTAGATCTGCTGAAAGCTGGCAACAGAGAGTCTTGCAGCTTAGTAACCACTTGATTTCTGACAAAGAGGAAGATCTGTGCAACTGCCTATGGTGGTTTAGTTTTCTTTGCTGAAGGCTTGGAAGATCTGCTGTGACTTCAGGAAACTCAGTTGAGTTTCTGCAGCACGTGAAGTGACACTGGCAATAAACTGCCAGTACTGTTCTGACATGTATGCCCTGTTTATTAGGTATGGCCTCAGAAATTCTGATGAGTACATCATAAACACCACTTCAGAAATGTACCTGTATAACCATCTGTTTTTTTAACTCTTTTGCCTTGTTTGGAACTTAAAGGCTTTAAAAAAATATATGGCAAGTTGGATTGAAGGAACCCAGCAAGTCTTAAGTGGTTTTATTTTTTGGAAGTAATTTCAGAGTATTTTCTCCTTAATAGTTGTATGGTCAGGTACGATTGCAATAAAATACTCTTGCAAAACTGCATGCTGTCCTAAATCTTAGATCTACCCTTAAACCTCAGAAAAGAAAACTGTATTATGCTTGTCAGGTTTACCCCTAAGGAGCTTAGATCAATAGACACTTGTGATAATAAGGCTGAGCTGCTATTTCCCTTTGACGTGAGCTAAAGAAATTGGAGCAGGAGCAAGAACAAGAAATATAATGGGACACTAGTAAAAGCAAATAGACATGACATACTCCCAAACTAAGAGAATGCAAACTTTGCTTTCTCCACTCCTTGAGGTCAGGAGAGAAATTTTGAAGGAGGTATGTTATTCTGTGACTGCAGAGGTCAGAAATGGTATTTATTGGGTACTGTGGCAGAGGAAGGGCTGGCATGAGGGTTATATTAGCTGTCTCTAAAGCCAGAGTGAATTTTCCATCACATTACACTACTGTAAACAAAGACTATTTAATATAGATATGTCAAGTAGTGGATTTGTTAGGCACAGAAATATTCCTAACACCTTTGTTCCCTGAGTTTGCAGATTCATTTCTGCAACATTTTCCCTTGTGGCCTCCTTACTATAAATCTATGGAATCCTTAAGAAAGCTGGACTTGCTGTAGAAAGAATTTTGTATAACTCACTCGTTTCATTCACATACTACAGCTTTGTCCACTCACCATTTGTATAGTTGCAATTATTCTCTTTTTGTGTCCAGCTATAACAATGCTGAGGCACAGCAACATTAGCAAAAAGGCCCTATTTGCTCCCTGTTATTAACTTCATCCTTTGTACCAATGCCATGATTAACTTTCTATCTGACATTAATAACACAAATAAAAAAAATTCAGCCATTTTTCCAAAACATTCTAATTTCACAGGCTTCTGGGAATTTGCTTCCTTATTATTGCTTTTGTTTCTGTAGTGTTTGCTGTCAGATCTGTGGATTTAGTGTGGGAAAATACCCTTGACTGTCAATTGTTTGTCATTTGTGCCTACATCAACTAAAAGACAAAGCTAGCTAATTTTCCTTAGGAAGCAACTGAGGGGGAAACACTGTCAAATTCCATCTGTCTGCAGTTCAGCTGGAAAGAGCAGAAACACCTGCCCAGAGGGATGGAGCTGTGCAGCTCTCTGAATCCACAGGATTGGAGTGTTCTTACTCAGATGCCCAAAACCTGTCAGGTGTAATTTGAAGAGACCTTTTCAAGCTTTCAGAACATGACATCATGGTAACTGTTTCTAAAAGCTAATCATAGATGAAAATAATGAAAATTCAGGTCATCTTTATGTAAAAAAAATTATGCCCAGAAATACCATAAAAGAAAATTGCTTCATGTTTAAGTATGTATGTTATCTGGATGCAATTTTCCAGAGCAGGACACTTTATTTTGAAGACAGTTCAACCTCATTTGGTAGGCGAGGTAATAACTCATGACATTTGCCATTCTTTTCTGACTTTCCCTGTTTCTGTGACAGATCGAATCTCTGCATCTTGCTTTTAAAATTTAAGAAATAATTTTTGCAGTTAGGTGACTCAAAAGCAATGTATTCTGACTCAATCAAAGTTTCATCTCACTGTCAGCATTCATCTCTATATTTTTAGAGCAAATAACCTAACAGTGCATGTAGTATTTCTACAGGTAACACCTGGGCTTTGTTTTGAGTTGTGGACCAGCTGTAAAAGAAGGGGAAGTCTTGTAGTTGTGTTCACAAAACCATTCTGTGGGTCTCCTAGCTTTGGAGGAGTTCCCAGCAAGTTGGTCTGCTCTGTGTCCCTCTCTGCCCACAGCCAAAGGTAAGGGTCTGCCAAGAACAGGGACAGGGCATGGCCCAAGTCCAAGGCTGAATTCCCATGTGATCTCTTAATTGTATAAAACCTCGACACCATTTTTTTCTGAATTTCATTCGTTGCTGAACTCTGCTGCATTAGATATTTCAATCAAGTGGAAATGGCTTATGGTAACAAGAAATGAAACTTCCTTCAGCTGGGGAAATCTTTGAGTGGCTAGTTTGCCTCAGGGACTGCTCCAGATGTTTGAACTTGGCAAAGTTCAAACTTGAGAGGCAAAGTGACAAAAAGTGGAAGTACAGTGAAAGGAAACAGTCACCAAATACTTAAAAAATATGAAAAAAAAAGTAGGATATGCAGTAGTTGGTTCACAGACAGGTCAAATAAATACAAAGTGATGCAGTATGAGATTGTTTTCCTTCAAATTGAAGGGTTTGAGAGGAATAAACAGGAGTCTTCTCTCTCTTTCCTAAAGCAATATCCTCAGAAGAAACTGAGAAATTGCTATCCAGGATGATGATGAACCAAATAAGGTCTCCCCACACTTACTTAAAAAGCACCTGGCATATCTTGAAAAGCTGAATGAAACTATTCCACATATTATTATAGAGTTACAAGAAATGTAACTCTTACCCACAGCACTGAAAGAAAGAAAACAACCTGATTTTTGTGATGTTTTTACTTCATAAAGTAGTGTTTATATATTTCTCTAACCACAGTTCATGAGGAGGGAGGGACTAAGAGCCTGAGACAGCTGAGGCAAACTGTGCATTGTCTTCTAAACTACTGAAGACATTTGAAAATTTCTCTGCGTGTTTGTATCTCCCTTCTAGTTCATTCTGAACACAGACAGACCTGTTCAATTTTATTTCGTGCAAAAAAATATCATCCCTTTCTCCAGAAGCAAGTCAGGATTTTCTCTTCCATGATGAATTTCCTCAGCCTTTCTTCTTTATGCATGAAATACTCTTGTATTTGGCCCTGGAACACACTTTCCCATCCTGAATGCGACAAAAAAAATATATGCATTGCTAATGGTTTTATTAGAAGAAGAGGGAATTCACTCTCTTACCATGGAAGTATCGTGACATTCCATCATGTAAAAATTACCTGCTTTTGCACCTCTAACATCATGCTCAGATATTTACATGCATTTTAGCTTTCTTCTGGTGAGATGCACACCTTGGCTAAAAGAGCCCAGGGGAGAAGATGGTGGTACCTGTGGGATAAAGGGCACAGCTCTGCAGCCAGCTGATGTCCCAGAGTATGGGATAGTTCAAGAGACTGAATAAAGAGGCCCACAAGACTCAGCCCCAGGTGAGAAGGAGAGACAATTTCTTCACCCTCCTCAAGTGGAAGTAGTATATGCAGTAAGATAGCTATGGGCCAAAGGTATCCCTTCATTTTGAGCGGGCTGTGCATTATTGTTGTCCTTCCATTTGAAGCAGATCTCAGGGTCAGGCATCAAAATCAGCAAGCTAGAGCACACTTACAACCCTTGTGGTTTATATTCATATGAAGTAGATCTGTCATCACAGGTTTTATGACAAAGAAAGCAGATGTAATCAGGAAACAGCTGCTGCACTTCTGTATTCACATTTCATCTCTTGGTGTGGGGCACAGCTGATATTTTCCCTTCCCTCATGGAGGCAAATTGGAAGTGTATGCAGCTCTGTAATACAGAAGCCATTTTTGTGGGATGCTGGCAGCATGAACACCTTCCTGCAGAAAGGACACCACCATTGCTCTGCTTGTCTAGTGTCAGTGTTTTGCAGTCAGAAGATAGTAAATTTCCACCTGCAGAGGGTGAGCATTGCAACAAACAAGGAGGCAAAACAGAAGGGCAGGGAATTCAGGAAGGGACTGGGCTACTATGGTATGAATATGCCACAGGACGCCAAAGCTGAGCTTTTGGAAGTAAGCTACTGAAAATTACTGAAAGGAGAGGGAAAATGTAATATCTCTTTCATTTATTTAGAGACTTGAGTAAAGTCTCTGAGGAAATATGTTATTATAATTTGGAATTATGAGAGTATTATAAATTACATTATAAAACATTCATTTAACTCAATAAGTTTCTTTTACAGCTATGTGCTAATACAGAGGAAGGTATTTTGAACAGCACTAAAAACAAGTAAGGGAGAAAGAGCTAGGAAGCGAAATTAATGTAATTCTACCACTGACATGGTAAAAATTTTATTATGGCTTCATAAATCTTACTGTCCCAAACTGTCCCTGGTAAAAAAGTGAAACAAATTACTGTAGTCAAGTTCCCTGTAGGTGTTAATGTGTGACATTACTGTGGTCTGCATTCTCTGCATGGTATTGAATCATTCAACTGGAAATGCAACATTACTTTCTTACTTTGCAGCTGACAGGGATTATTGTTTGCCCAGTCAGAATCTAGCAAAATAAAGGGCTTAGAGAAACATCTCGTCTCAGTGCTGTTTCTGAAACAAAATTCTTGTGGCCACCATTAAGGAACATCAGACTGAACTTGCTAGGTTAGAAAGTCTCAGCCGTAACTTACTGATGTAAAGATTTTGTTTGTTTTTCCAATTAAATCAATAGAAGCACACTTAACTTTATATTTTTTACTCCATTTTTGCTTTTGCTCTGCTAGGAATTTATGCCCTTAACAAGAGAGTTGAGAGACACAGGTTGGAAAGTCCTTGGCTTATCGTTGACATTGTCTTTCTGTTTTCAGAAAGGGATCTTAGTTTGTAAAACCAATTAGGTATGTGACCAATTTATTGTGATTGAAGATGAGTGAACATTTGGGAACTCATTTTTATATGGGCAGAAAGTACCTGAAGGAACATGATGACAAGTCCTAGCAGGAGCAAATGCCAAACTCTGGAGTGGATTGCAGTTTAATAAAAGAGTATTATAGATTTACTCAAGAGCATCCAGGGAGACACAGAGGTAGTTCTTGGCCTTACAGCAGGATTCAGAGTTTGCTGCCTGAGTGCAGCTCTGAAACATAAGGGAGACAAACTAGTCTCTTTCTCAAAAGTAGTGAGAACTTTTTTCAAAGCAGTGTACTATAGAATGACATAGATCCGTTTAGAAGGTGCATCAGTCTTGTAAAACATCATGAGAAACTGACAATATCCTGAAAGAAAAAAAAATATTCATAACTTATTAAAAAAAAATCCATCAGCAACAGTAATCTAAATATTCTCTTTCACTTGTTTCCATAACTCAGTGGTCATCAGAATGTGTTCAGGACATATGCCTGTACTCATGGATTTACATCACCTAAATTACTGCTGTAGACATGGTCTAGTCACTACTTTTTACTGATAGTCACCATAAAGAGGCAAAATTGAATCTTTGGGTGGCGAACGGGATCTGCAGTCCTAGTCCTGGTGTCACTTTCACTGGTTACTCCAGTGAAGGTTAAGCCTAATGGTGCAGTGGGATGCAGAACAGTGTACTGCTGTATCAGCGCCTATAGCTGTAAGAGTAGATAAGCAGGAGAGAAAAAACCCAACAGGTCTATTAATCACATTTTTGAATGTTTTGAAAATATTTGCTTCCTTAAAAATTTCCCAAAACAGAGGTAAATATTAAGAAGACATTTTCATGAGTCATTTTAAAAATAACGAGACTACTTTTCTCTAGTGACACAGCAACATTAAGATCAGCCTGCCCTGGCAACATTTTATCTTTTAATTAAGAGGGACATCAGTTGTGAAGTCTTCCTTGTTGAATACACTCTAGGCAAAATTCTTGCTATAGGGAGTAAATTTAACTTGTTAAATGCCACTGTAACTAAGGCTTTCTGATATGAGAGCCAGATTGTGGCAAATGTCAGCATAACTCATACTGGTGTTATCTTTTCATTCTATACAGCAGCTTTCTAAAGAGAATGAAGGACTTTCATTTAGCTGCAAAGGAAAAATGTTCCATCTTGGTAGAACTGAGTAGCAAAGTGTCTTCAGTTCATGAAGTGCAGAATATTAAAGCTCTTTTTCACTACATTTAAAAATAATAAATAATTTATTTGTTCTCAAATTGCCATATACTCCTTCCATTTTTAGCAGTTATTCACTAATGTCCTGCAAGAATGAAGGAGAGCTGAGGATTATACTGGACTACACTATTTGCATTGTATATTTTACATACACACATAGACGCACATGTGCATTTAGAGAAAATGTTGCATGGAGCCACTGCACCCAGCAGAAGGAAAGCTCTTACTTTCAGTCCTGGGCTGAGAGTGCTCACTCACCCCTGACAGGCCATCTGTGGAAGCTGAGGATCTCTGAGCTCACAGCAGGACAGAGAGATGATGATGCTTGTTATATTTTTGATTTAAATGCACAAAGATTGGAGCTTACCTGCAGCTCTTCAGTGACTGGATCAAGACTGGATAAAAGGAAAACACAAATAAAACTACATACTAAGTAATTTCACAATACTTTGGTAACCAAATGCTCTTGCTGCATGGATTCTGTAAAACATAGCATGTTCATGCCTTCATAATTATGCATTCCTTGTCTATTTAAGTATTCTTTGGTAGATTCCAAACTCAACACTTTGCAGTGGCTATAATGAGGAATGATGATCCACTGGTGAAAATAGCCTTGATTCAGTCTGCTTTGCAATAGGGAAGGACATGTCAAGGGCAAGGCATCAGTGTGCTGTTTACTAAGATCTTTGGAGTCAGTCTCTGTGATGTACTCAGTGATTTTGGGCATATTATTGAATCTCAGTTCTCTTCTCACCAAAGAGCTAAGAATAGATTTTGCTATGAAAAAATAGGATTTAGTCATTCAGTATTCTTAGCTTGCTTCAATATGGAAAGCTACCAAAAAAAAAAAAAAAGTGTGGGGAAAAAATCCATTGCCCAGGCTGACCTGGAAATCAACGGTCCCAACTTTCTTTGTGAGAGTTGAGTGTTAACCATTTGTCAAGCTGGAATGGTGTATGCCAGCCCTGTGATGGCAGAGACTGAGCTCCCCTGAGCTAAAGCCACAGAGGTTTGAAAAAACCAAACATTTGTGCCAGTTGCTCACAGAGTACTGCACTCTGTTTTAGTACTCTGCAACAGAGCTCAGTGGGGACTTTCCTATAGGCAGGTTATCACAGAGCCTGAAAATACCCCAATCCCTCAGGAACTCTTCAAAGTCAGGGTGCAAGTGTATGCCTAACATCAGAAATCAGAACTTGGTCTCACAGCTTTGAATTCATGGGATTTTTGCAGCAAATTTAACTTTACATGAGCCAAGTGCACCGCTCTCCAATTTTGACATGTTCTTTTGAAGATATCTGATAGTGCAGGGGAATGTAAATCATTCATGGGGAACTAAAAATATTGATTATACGTTGTGATGTTTCCCCCTTGGTCTCAAATGTTTATCAGCTATCCAGTTCTCTTTGCTTCTCCTAAGGATTTTAAATTTAAAATAAGTGAATGAAATCCAGTCAAAATTTCCTTAAGGACATACCTGTTTTTCCCAAGTGAAAAGGTAACATCTGAAGCATGAATAATATGTTTTACTAAATTAATATGCAGCAATGAGCTCTAGGTTTGGGCTTTGACTTCAGCTTAATTATCTGGTAGCATTTCAGAGATCATTTATTCCACCAGAATCTCTTCTCCAGACATTATATAACTGCATTTCAAGAACTGTGCTCTGCGCTTTCAGGTTAATACCAGTGTATCTGAAAGTAATTTTCTTCACTGAGTTGGCTCCTGATTTACCTCAATATAACATCAAAACCAGAATGTAGCTTCTATTTACATGAGACTAATGTCTTTTCTTTCTCATATTTTGGTGATGTAACAGTTACAGAAACACCAAGCAGATCAACTGGGGAACTCTGTTGCTTGGGAAATAAAGATGTATTTTATAAATTGTAAGTGCCTTTTTCTGCTGTATAACTTACTGGAACATATGTTTATTTCACTCTAAGCTACTTATGTCCAGAAAACTGTTCATAAAATATTTTCACTGGGCATTGCAGCACCTTTGTACCACAAGGGTGGCTCACTTGGTCAGAACAGAAAATTCATGCCCACTATGGCTTTACAAGGCATCTCCTCTGCTTTTACATCTAACCCAACAGCCTGTGAAAGAGGATTGGCAGGAGGATTTGTCAGATCTTGATAACCTCCTCAGCCCCCAATGATAACCACCAGCATGACAATTTGTGCAGATGCCATTTGACTAGACTTTGTTTGAGGAGATGATCTCTGAACAGCTTTGGCACTGCTGTGGTGAATTGTTCAGTGCTGTCCCCAGATTGAGTGACAGCTGGCTGTTTGTCTGATGAAATTCAGTTGGTTTGAACACTGAGTAGCCTATGATCAGAGCATTAATCTCATACAGGTGTAGATTGCAGCCCATCCTTTTTTGGCTCAAACATAAGTTGTATAGTATTGTGTAGTTCTGCAGTACAGGTAGGACCCCTCTGTTCAAAAGCACCTTCATGCGTCCATTTTATCTACTGTCAATGAAGACATCTTGTCTGAAAATTTTGCTTCCAGAGCACAGTTTTTCCCTAGGAACAGAAAAATAATGTGGCACTGGAGCAGTACAGCTGAACTCTTCACAGACTTCTGCAAACAGTCACACCTGCCAAACCATCCCATGAGGCTGGAACCATGCATCAATTTTTAAATATTTCATAGAATTATATCATAGAATGGCCTGGGTTGGAAGAGACCTTTGTGAGGAATTAGAGTTTTTAATTGCCTTAAAACATTGCTACTGTAGCCAACTTTGCAAAGAAGCCAAGAGAGTGAAGATAAAGGCTAAGGAGAGGAGGCCATAGTCTACAAACAGTTAACATTGTGGAGGCTCAGGGGTGAGTCTTTGGGTGTGTGATGCTTCTCTGAGTGCGTGATACTTACCTACAGTGCACCAGGCTGTGCCAAAAGAGGGTCTCTGTGCACATACCCACTTCTACCCTGGAGAAGGCCTCGGTCTTAGCAGGGTTGTCTCTGAAGCATTGCCCCCTGCCAAGCCTAAAATGACTGTGTGAAAACCAGCACCTTCAGCTTCTGAAGAAACAGCATGATTGTGCAAAAACAGCACCTCTCACACTCACGGGGAAGGTATCAGGAGGGTTTCTGAGGGTATATAAACCTATTGAAGTTTATGTTTCATGGGCTCTTTCCCCTACCACTCCCTGATAGACCAAGACATCAGCAACACCAGTGACAACAACCAAGGTCATTGGAGACCTCTGGATGGTGAATACAAACTCTTTTCTCTCTCTTTCTCTTTACACTTACATATTTTCTTGGGTGATATCTTTAGGATTTTGTATTGCTCTTTTACTATAGTTAGTAACAACAAAAGGGCTACACAGCTGCTTTCCTTTGCAACCAAATTGTTCTAAAATAAACCCCATATATATATGTAAACACTGATCATCTAGTATTGATTTACTTTCATTCCCCTCAAGGGATTTATTAGCAGAAAAACAAAAGTTACTTCTGCCTTGTGCGGTGTAATAATCTTAAAGGTCACATAGCTTCCGCCTCCCTGCTGAGAACAGGGATACCCTACACTAAACCAGGTTGCTCAGAGGTCCATCCAACTTGGCCTTAAACACTTCCAGATATGGGAGACCCACTAGTTCTCTTGACAACCTTTTTCAGTGCCTCACTGATATAAGGTATTGATAAGGTACTGAGTAAAGATAAGCTACTAATAATAAAGGAACTAACACTGAAAGCGTAAGGGAACTAACACTGAAAGGGTTGATAAAAATAAGTGCAAGAACTTTTGCTGAAGCTACAAGGACAGACTGCATAGCTGAGGCCATAAATAGCTACAAGAACAGATAAGATGCTATAAGAAACAAAAGGTTTTTCCAGCGCCTGCCAGGGAAACTGGCCTAAGCAAGTTTCGGACCAGAGGTGAAAAGGACAAAGGGAGAAAGGATACGGCCTTCATCCCCATGACCACCACAAACAACCACCAGAGAGCAACAAGCAGGAGTAAGAAGGAGGAGCGAAGGGAGGATACATGGAAATAACTTCCAAGAACTGGTTATAATAAATTTGCCTTTTCTCTGGAATAGTCTAAATATGTATAAGAGGGTTATGAATATGTAACATGTACAGTGCATAAAACCACCGCCTAAGGTTTTGTGGGTGTGCACGTCTTTGGTGGAACTATCCTCCATGCACCCGGTGCCCAATAAACATACCTCTCAATAACCATGCCGTTGTGGAGTTATTATTCTGCAAGTCATGACCATAGTTTTAACTTTTGACATAGGCATGCTTTTCCATTAAGAATACACAAGTCCACAAGTCTTTTTCCAGCATGATCTAGGCTATGTTTCTGAAAGAGACTTGGACCTTTCTCAAGTGGTTCCTGCTTTGGCTTTGCTCTCTGCCATCCTTCACAACTTTCTCTGCCTCCTGATCTGTCTCTGGTGCTGGTCCAGCCAGGGATAGATGGGTCCCTGAAGCTACTGTATGAAAGTTTTGCATGTATGTTCACAGGAAAAGAAGAGAAAACAAAGAGAAAAATGAAGGGGAAGTACAAAATAAGAGAGAACACAATGTATTTTCTTCCATCCTGTGTAAGAGCTTTCTCTTCCCAAATGACATTCCTTTCTACAGTCATGTGTCATGTTTTGATATATCCTGAAAAGAGAAGACAGAGGAGAATAACAGCTAACTTGGCAACCTAACAAGACAAGGCTTCTTCTCAGCAAAAGGAACAGAAAATCATTCAACATCTATAAGAAGTGGGAGAGCTAAGGGGGAGTAAAGGGCAATGAAGTCAAAATATCCAAAACACCAAAAATATAAATGTTCTGCAACGGTTCTTGACTAAATCTTGCTTTGCTGACCTAATTCAATAAATACAAGCAAAGTCCTCCCAAGCCTGCGCACAGGAATCAAAACACTACTTTCACTTCGTAAAGTAAGTGCTTTAGTCCAGCTAATCAAACTCTTCTGAAACCTTGAAACTCATCAGCTCCTAACTGTTCTGATGTCAGGTTTTTTTGTCCTTCATCTAGTACAGGGTGGGTAGGAGCTTGCCTGACTCACTGACCTGCTGTTGTGGAGCTCTGGGAGTCACAGCTGTGAGAATTAGAGCCTGCAAGAGGTTAGCAAAGCTCCAGCTCTAGCTGTCTATATCTGATGGGAAACAACTACTTACTGAATTAAGCAATAATTTCTACCTTTCCTTCTGATTGGCTGGATCAACATTCATACTCAAATTAGAGGAATGACAACTGGAAAAGCATACTGTACAAAAATAAATTCTCTTATTGGAAGTCAACTTTAAGAGAAGCCCACCACTTCAGCTTGTGGAAATTTGTCTTCATTTCTTAGTTGTCTCTTTGATGGCCATTTCTTACCCCTAAAGGTTAGACTTTCACCATATACTCTGCACATCAGTCTCCTGTAATTAATATGTCATGTAAGAACAGGTGATTTAATCTGTTCCATCTGGACTGAAAGTCTAAGCATAGAAGGCTTTAAATTCCTTTGTTACATACTAAAGATGGATATTCATGTCGTGGGTTTATCTGGTTAGGGTTTTTTTTTATATAAGAGGAAGATTGGC
>WBMV01000702.1:790361-865049 GCA_013396655.1 Campylorhamphus procurvoides | reverse complement strand
TGCAGCCGAGACCCACAAAGGGAGAGGACCCACGCTGAGCAGGAGACCCCCCAAGGTGGAGCAAAGCCTTGCAGAGATTTGCAGCCGAGACCCATGAAGGGAGAATCCCATACTAAGTAGGTACAAGCAGTTTTTCATGAGGACTGCACCCCATGGAATGACCCACGAGAGAGCAGAGGATCTCTCTCTTGTGGGGGGGACCCCACGGAGTGCAGGGGAAGGACTCAAAGATGTAATTCCCCTGTGACCGTGGTGATGACTGTGGTGAAGCGAACTGTCCCCTTTGCAGCCCACAGGAAAACCCCCTGAGACAGAACTGTTGCTTGAGTTTTGGACTTAGATCTGCGAATGGCTGACCCTGCAACAACTGACTGTAAACCTTCCATTCCCCTGTCCCTCACACCATCAGAGAAAGGAGGGGGCATTGACAGATCGAGGGGTGCTGGTGGTGGGAAAGTGTTTCTAACCTGTTTTTATTTCTTAGTTTTAGTTTTTAGTTTGTTAGCAATAAATTCAAGCATTATTCTAAGTTCTGCTTTGCCCGTGGTATTAATCAAAGCTCCTCTTTCGGTTGTTATCTCTAGCCGTAAATTACTAGCTGGTTTTCTTTTCTTCCCTCTGGAAGGTGCAAGGGGGTGGGGGGAGGCCTTGAAGGAGTTTTGCTGGACATCAGGTATTTATCCAGGGTCAAACCACGACAATTCAGCAGCCTGAACAGCATTTCTAGTGTAATATTCATGCAATGTTCGTAAGTAAAACCCACAATGTTTTATTAAGTTTATGAGAGAAGCAGAAGCAATAGTACATGGAATTAATCTGGTCGTGTTATTATAGTAATTTGTTGTATTTGCTCATTAGCTCATGACAGCACCCTGTAAAGAAAACTGGCAGTTGCTCTAGTAGATGGACAGATGTCTACAAGATGCAGATGCACCTCCTCTACAGGTTCACAACCCAGTCAGAATAAAATGCAGTAGGAGGAGTGTGAAGCTTTGCAATGTACACCTTTTCAGCTATGGGAGTGTTTAAAATACAACTTTAAACTCATGCTTGCTCAATTTGCTTCCTGGGATTGAGTCATGATTCATCATAACTGTAACACAATCAACAAAAGAGGGGTTTTGCAGTTGAGGGAATGGCATTTTGATACCTCTATCCATCTGTGTTTTAACCACAGGATTCTTTCTGCTTTGACTTCCTGATTTTGTATTCAATCTGTACTATATTCTATCTATTCCATCCACTGAAGAATGAGCCAATATTTCTTGTGATGTTGAAAATCTCAAGTAATCTTGTTTTTTCCAAAGAAGATGCATTATGAGAACAGTTTGTGGGAGCATTGGTTGTGGCTTTTGTACTGAAAGATTCACATTTTGAAAAGAATTCTGTTTATTAAGTCTGAATTGGTCGGTCACCTTTATCAAGGTCCCTTTACATCCAAAATCTCCTTCAGCTGTTCAAGCTGATAAAATGTGATCAGATAGAGATGATAGTCTCTGTGTACTTATTTTTATCTGGGGTATGATCCATGAAACTGTGCACTTCATTCCATTTGACTTCTAAAACTGATTGAAAGAATTTCTTGAAATAGCTTATCAGGCCAATGTGCAGAAATAAACAGTGTCGCTTCTGTAAAAGCTTATCTTTTCAACCTTTTACATTCATTTCTTTTTATATGTATATTTTGCAGTGATCGGTGACTGCTTTTGTCATTGTTTTGGAGCTGACTAATTTCCAGACTAAGATGAAACAGGACCTTGATTTCATTTTGGAGATGGTCTTAATTTTTTTTCAGAAATTAGTTTCTGAACTGTGAAAAAAAGGGAAAAAAGTCTTTTACAAATGGCAGATGAAAAGTTAGTATCTTCCCCTTTTTTAGGTTTTCAGATTTCCATCTATGTCTAACACTATCAGACAGCTGAAAGCAGGTGAAGGAGGTTTGATTAAAGCTGAAAGGAGTCTATTACATGCTTGAACATAAAAAAATGTAATTTAAATATGTCATGAAATCATAGAATGGTTTTGGTTGGAAGGGACCTTAATGATTATCAAGTTCTAACCACCCACAGGAACACCTTCCACTAGACCACCCAAACTCTTCCTGAACAGTTCCAGGGATGGGGTATCCACAGCTTCTCTGGGCCTCCTGTTCCACTGCCTCACCAACCTCACAGTAAATTTCTTCCTAATATCTAACGTAAACCTACCTTCTGCCAGTTTGAAGCCATTCCTCCTTGTCCTATCCCTACTTGCCCTTGTAAAAAGTCCCTCTCCAGCTCTCTTGTAGGACTCCAGGTATTGAAAGATTGCAGTAAGGTCTTTCCAGTCATCCTTTCTCCAGGATAAACAACCCCAACTTTATCAGCCATTCCTTATACAAGAGGTGTTCCAGCCCTCTACTAGTCTTTGTAGCCAAAAGACTCATTAATGTGAGGAGAGAAAGCCTGGTCTCTGTTCTTATCCAGTGATGGTCTGATAGCTATATGTCCTCCATAACTGGGCACAGGGACCTTGGGTTTTTTCAGTTCTGCTGAATGTCAAATCCACAAGGTGGGAAAAAACAGTCTTCCTCTTATCAGCTTGTTTTATGGAAAGATGTCCTCACCCATGAAAACCCACTGCAGGTAGCAATACTTCTATGGATAATCTGAGCTCATCACCTGACTTCAGGCTAAGGGTTCTGTCTGAAAGTGCTGCGCTGAAGGCAACCCTGTCCAGCTTCTTAAGCATCTGTAAGGGGATACAGCCTGGATTGCAGTAGTGAATCCTACCCCTGGCATTTATAGGGTTATTTCACTTTTAATTAGCTCAGAATCTGGTGAATGCTTATTGTAAAAGACCTGTATGAAGAATATTAGAAAGGAAGGAACCAAATGGGACATAGTGTGGGGAAGTATTTGGAAGACAAACTTGCCTTCTGTTTTGGACACTGTACATGTTCAAAAACATGGGACTGTCTGCTGAATTGGTTCTTTTTTTCTGTGAGATTTCTGTGTCAGTAGGGAAGGGTCCCAAAATGATGCAGGAACAGGATGCTATGGTCCTCAGCTCCATGGACTGTGATGAATCAGTTTAGAACAATGGAGTGAACAAAAATGTAAGTCCAAATTAGATTAAGAGTTGCTGCATTTTTTAGAAACAAGAGTAGTTTATATGACCGGAAAAATCTAAGCAGAAATAATTAGGGTTCTATTAAGAACCAGTGTTTAATTATGGCTGACAAGAACTTAATTATTTAATCAAATAAGGTTTTATTACTAATGCATCTATCTTTAGAACACTATGACAGATGGAAAAGATTTTCAAAGACGCTTGTACAAAAATGTAGGCTGACAGGTTCCAAGAAGCTTGATGTAAGCTATTGACTCTTTTCTTTTTATTTACTATGAAAGGATTTGCTCATGAAGCAGTTGGCCTTTAGCAAAACCCTTTTATTGTATCAACTTAAATAACTTTGGTTTCACTTTTCTTGTTAAAGGTAGTGTTGGAACAAATTAGACCTTTAGACCAAATTAGACCTCCACACCTGCTGTGTGGAGAGTGATGAGCAGGCAAATGGAGTCTGCAAATGTGACAATGTTTTGGGAATTTAAGAAATGGAACTCATTGCACCGAAAGAATATTAGCTGGCACAGAAAATGAAGGGGTTAATAATATGTATCCTTTGAACATCCATTAGCATAATAGGAGTGATGTGCTTATATGAAATGAAGAAATGACCATACATTTCTTTGAGGAAAAAAAAGGGCCATCTTTGAATATCCATAATCCAATAGCTTGTGACATCTTGCTTCCAATGATAATTAAATGATAAAAATTGATATTGCACTGAAAGAAAATGATGAGTGCTCACAAAAAAACCTTTCTCTAAGCAAAACTAAGTAGGTAGCTGGATTAGAGGAAAGGAATTTTTCTGTGCCTCTGATTGCTCCTTAAGGCACTAAACCATCAGCGTTTGAAAGAGTTCATTGTTTTTACAAATTCACAGGAAAAACATCTAAACCAAACTCAAAAAATTTTCAACTGTCTGGCAACTGCCCCACGATTATTATGATTAATTAGGTTTCAAATACGCAAGACAGTGAGTTACATCTTCTGAGAGTTCAAGTAAGGGCATCCAGTCATGGTGCAGAAGCTGAACTGCTGAATGAACAGACAGGAATCAACTGCAGATGGTGCTGACAGGCTTTTTGCACTGGTTAATTTGAATCTTTTCCCTCCTGTATGATGAATTCATCAATTATGCTTCCAAAATACCAAGAATAGAAACGAGAAGTTAGGAAATAGTTCTACCACCTACAAAATGGCAGTTCCATAAAAGAAACCACTAACTTACCTATAACCATGGTACTGAAAAACATAATAAAACCCCGATCAAGCTTTGCTGTAAATCCTGAACTTCTTGACATTGAGGTAACTCAGGATATTTAAAGGTTGAAAGTGCTCAGCCAGAAAAAACAATGACTTCAGTAGAATCTCTCCCAATTGCATTGATGCAAATGGGACAATTGCCACTTTACTCTCTGTTAGGAGAGCGTCCTTTAGATATTAAAACTGTGGATTGGAGGCATGAACATTAACTGTCTAGTGGAAACATCAGGAGAAAAGAAGGGAAGGAGATTACTCCTGCCTAGACCATGAAAAATAAAGGAAAAAGGAAAAGGAGAAATAAAGCTTATGAAAGAACTAGATTACAGAAGAAAATTACATGCTCTATAAATTTCTTGCATAATAAAAAAAGCAGATTTGGCCAAATGCACTTGATTTTGTAAAAAAATTTGATTTATTTTTTTAGATAAAAGTTTGTCATCCAAAAAAAGCTGTTTCTTCCAGTGATATCAATTTATTATTAATTGTTCTCTTAGTTACACTCAAACTGTGGAAGGTGCTTGAGTATAACATGGATTTCTTCTATTTGTAGAATATATACAAGTCATTGCTGGACCAAAACCAAACCTTTGCTATGTGATGTGCAAAAATTAAATACAAGAATTATCATTGGCAAGAGGAAAACTTATGTCTCATATTTATATTTTAATTTTGTTACTTTGCTATGTATATATCAGCTTTGTAAGAGTAGTTTGACCATCACCATTAAAGAAGCAGCTGGTGAGCTTGTTTTATACTTCTTTGGTTATTAGTTGAGGTTGAAAGATACAGTTTACAATTTTGTAAGAAATCCCACTGTTTCTTTTCTGTGGAAATGGAAATTAAACAAAAAAATCCCAAATAATAAACAATACTGAAATTACAAAATTTTCAGAAATTGCTTGAACAAGGGGTTTTTTGCTGTTAGGAAAAGGTTAGGTAGTAATTATATAAATTATATGAATTGTTGACAGACAAAATTTGAATGACATAAATAGGTAATTTCTGACTTTGCATATAAGGTATGTTCCTTTTCCCCATAACACGAGTTTTGGATTTTTAACAAAGTACCATTACCACTCTGATATTTGCTTTAGAGTAAGTGCAACCAGGAAGACAACAGATGTAAAATATATTATTGACTTTCTGGTTTTCACAAATTACTTGAAAATAAGAATTAATCCATAGTCTTTCTCATATTAGCATTCCTAAAAGTTGTGTTTTTGAGGAGAAACACTCAGTCTATATAAGAAGATGATGAAAACAATAACTCTTTATGATGGGAAAATCCCCTAATCTATAAGCTTGAAGAGTGATACCCAGGTGCCTTTTTCCTCTATTTCTGTTGCTAGGTGACCATCCTTAATGGATGTAGAGTGAACCACAATTCCTTTCTGCCTACTTTTTAGATCTTAGAAATGCGTAGTTTAGAGGGTCATTCATGACCACTGAACTGTATTTCCTTCCTCAGAAAACCCAGTTGCTCTACAGATTTCTATGAAATCATCCTACCAATAGTGAAGCAAATCTCAGTCAAGCACAAGGTCTAACTACTAAAGCTGATCTACATAATTGACCTAACACATGTAACTTCAGGAGACAACAGATGTCAAAGCCATCCATGCAGTCAGTGCATGCATCCCACATGTGTGCATCCCAGTGTTAGTTTCTTCCCATTTCAACTCAAGAACTCTTCAATTAATCAAGAACACTTGCAATGGATATGACAAATGAGCTCAGTGTGGCTCATGAGAGCTTCCTCCTGACAGTCAACAGTGGGCCTGAGCCCTAGTGCCAACCAAGCTGCTGCTCACCATGTGAATAACCAAACAAGCAAGTACAACTCATCCCAGTTACAGATAAGTTTCACTTGAAATTTAAAAATTGTTCATAGCCACCATGAATTGGTCTGCCCTGCTCGAAGAATAATAATAAGATTGTAACAGTTAGAAAAAATGCACTGAAATGGAAATGTTTGCAGCCACTAGCTGACAGAAAAGGAAAGCAATTGTGAGACCTCATGTTTATTCTGTCCCTGGTGAGGTGACAAAACTGTAGATAACTTTTCAATGTTTATTGCAATATCAGGATCTCATCAAAGTGCTTTCTAAGTAAAGGAGGAAGATGAAGATGTTGAGAGATACTAAATGCTTCCAGAGAGAGATACTTAGATATTTGGATCTAAAATACAAAATCAGCAATATTGTAAATATAAAATAAATGTACAGAAAAGACTTGCTTTTAAGAACAGAAAAGATTCAACTTTGAGGCCTTGTTTGGTTTGTAAAATAGAATATATGATGGTTTTCAGCCTACAATACACTTTGAGCCTATTATCTAGTTTCTTTTTGCAGTTCAAAGGCAAATGTCAAAACACTTGCATGACTTTGATTATATATGTATATATATGTAATAACAGTTGCAGCATTTCGGTCTTTTCACTTGCATCTAATATTACCCCTGCAATAACTGCTTGGACAGTTTTGCACAGAGAATTGTGAACTGTGAAACTACCCAGTTCTTTGGAACCATCTTAAAAAAATTATCACTCAAGTGCCTACAGTGTTTCTCTCACTATGTTAGGCTGGAGAATATTCAGCTGATGGTGTTTGCTTTCTTCTAGTATGAAGCTTCTGGACTCTGTCACACAAACACTTCTCATTTCATGATTCACTGGTCTGAGGCACCATAAAAGCCCCTTTGGAGATGTTACAGTTGATCATTTCCATCTGTCTCCCATACATGCACGAACTCCACAGCTGACACTTTCTAAAATCTGTATGGTATTTTAGATATCAGCTTAATAATACTATGGGAAATGTCTGTGATTTTTTTCCTTGTTTGTTGTACAAGTTCTGTCATCTTTGAACCTTTCTGAGAGTCAAAGAAATAATATTTCTTTAAAAGTTTTTATTTCTCTTCTGTTTAGTAGTAACTTTTGCTTGCATACATTCGTCAAGTACTGCACAATTGAAGTTACTGGAAAAAATAAAAAATTCATTGCCTTACATAATGAAAAAGTAGTAGCTGATTTGCATAATGCAAAATTCATGTCAGTTATCTACATTATATATTATATAATAGTTCTTTTACCCTGATCCACTTTAAAAACAATGACAGTGTATTATTTTTATATAGGGATCCTTTCATTTCACCCATGCCATTATAAATTACAGATTTTACCACGATAAATTGGAGCCAGTTATATACTGCCTCTTTGCAGTTAGAATGAATTTTATTTTTTAGAAAGAAACAAAGAACAAATGATATTTCATTTGGTAATACGGCATGCCAGACTCTTATGGGACATCCAACCATAACATCAGAAATGATCTGCATTAAAGGCACTGATCTCTGTAGGTAAAAACATGGTCAAATTCCATGTCTGAACTACTTTGAAGAAGTGGTCTTCCGAGGAGTGCTGTAAGCCAGCCTGTCACATGAATCCTGTGTCAGTGGTGTTACAGTTGTGTCACTTCAGCTGTCTGCAAGTTCTGGCTTTTAGGATGGCTTCTGGGTCCCGTGCAGTTTGATGCCCCAGGGTACTTCCCTGGTAAGGTTTCTGTACTAGGTCAGTGGGGCTGGGAGCTGTTGTTAAGAGCTGGTGAAAAAGGGGAAGAGAGGTCAGGGCTGTCTCCAGTTTCACCCTGTCCTCAGGACTGCTGTGGCACAAGGGCAACTCTACACCAGCCTGTACCTTCTCTCCCTCTCCTTTGAAGATTCCCACTACGTTCTTTTAAAGATGATCATGGGCCATACTTTTTTAAAAAAAAATATTTATTTTAAATTAACATAGCTATAGTAATGTCAGTACCATTTCTTTCCTTACTACAAAATAATTCTTCCCATCTTTATCTGTGAGTTAGGAAAATGGGGGTCACATCTATCCATCAGAGATTTGTACCTGCTTTGCTATAAAACCAGGCTCCTTGGGGACATTCCTCATGGTAGCTGCTGTTACGTGCATGAAAGCATGAAAATCCTGAAAACAGTTTACCCATTAGCATGATTATGCAGTTAGAGTACTCCCTTGGGACAAGCAAAGACCCAGGCTCTAGGCGTTATTCCATGTTCTGTTTATATATTTCACATGCACCATTCCTAGTCTGCAGTAAGTTAACAATCATTGGAGGAGAGATCACACCTGAGGCCTCCTCCTACACAGGGGAATACCCTAAAAAGTGGGTACAGGAGAAATGTTTCCTTTTGTACTGTGACTAGAGGTGGCACAGATGTCCTTCAACTCTCAGCTCTCAGTTAGGTGGAGCAGGGGGTCAGGCTGCTTTCCTGAGATGCAGGTTTGAAAATTCTCAGGCAAAGGAAGACAACAAATCTGACATTTTCAAACTGTGACTAAGCTGGCTGTTACCAGGGTGGAATAGGAGCAGCAGGTGTGGCAGTGACCCTTGCCAAGAGGTGCAATCAACTCAGGCAGCCCTGAACCTGCTCAGAGAATGCTTAAAGAATTAAAACTCTTCAGGAATGCACTGAAGTTTTCAGAAGCATAATTTTGGACACAAGCAATTAAAGTAGGACTTCCCCAAAACAGAGTCTGTTTTGGATTTATCTCCTGCATAATTATTCGAATTTAAATGTTATAACCTATTAGGGAATTCTTCTTTATCACACTTTAAATACCAAATTATTTGTCCCACTGTGTCCTGACTGGCATTAAGTTCAATGACCAGCAACATTCATGGAAGACTTATTGAGAAATACAGATATAAGGATGGATCAAGGACAGTTTTTGGATTACAATGGCTTTCTCTTGAGGCCCCTCATTTCACTGCTATACACAGGATTGAACAACATGGTTTTATTATAGGTCAGGTGTTAAGGACCATTCATATTTTTAATTTCTTTTTCTGCATATATATTTCTTTGTGGTAAATTCCTCACTGGTTGCATAGCTAATGATGTTACTTGTCTTATATTAATAATTTGGAGGCAGCTTAAAAAACTTCCTTAGAAGAAAATATGCATTTTCTGCTCCGGAGTGTCTCCAGCTAACAGCAGTTACTGCCAAGCAAAACCAGATGCTAAAAGTCTCTTCACTAAGGTCTCATTGATGAATGACAAACAACACCTTGACTTATAAAAAAGGTAAGGCAGAAAACACAGGAACATGTTAAAGTGATAAATAGGTGCAGGAATGACAAAAAAATTAGTCTGCTAAATTTGCATTGCCATACATGGATGTGTGCCTCCTGAGAAAACATTGCTTGCTTGAAAATGTATAAGGAAAAGCATAATTTTAGTGACACAGTCCTGGGAACAATGAGCAAGTTCTTTGCAAGCAAATGGACCCCTATGGAAGGATGCTATGGTTGCTAAAAGGATGTGCAAGTTCGAGAAGACAGAAGTTCCTAGAAGAGCAATCATTTCAGAATCACTAAATACCAGTTGAGTTAATATGACTGGTCTGTGAGAATCAAAGACCCTGCTGAAAATCTTGATTATTCTGACTAATCTCTAATGATAATGAAAATTTCCAGCAACACAGGTTTTAACTAATACAGAAACAGTAATCCTAGTGGCTAGAAAAGACAGACTGTTTTGATCTAGATTAGACAGAGCCCTCTGGGATGGTATGATTTATAAATAACCAGAGGATATGTTTGCACTTTTCAGAGGCAATGGACGGTTCACTGTGAGAATAACTTACTTTTACAGTTTAATATTTTTGTCTTTTTCCAGTTTTTATTGAGGCTATTTTTTTCTGTGTTTTATATTTCACCTTTGGTCTTGTCTTGAACTTTGGATAAATTATTTAAAAAAATGTATGTATGTGACATGGCAGTAACTTAACCTTAAAGATTTCTATACACAAAGCAGAGTCTGAAGAGGTAAAATTTGTACAGTTTCGAAGATGGTTGTAATTATTCCCATAAAGTAAGCAAAATTATAGTGAACCATGCAAAACTGCAGTCAGATTTGAAAGGGAATCCTGTTCCAGATCTATTTGATGAAATGGTGTCAATGTATTTGAAAAAACTCTTTTCATTGGCCCCCACGTTTCTGGGCAGGTTCAAATCCAGCTGAGCTTTGGCCACACAAATTCTCTCCCCACAGTGGCGAACAGAATCTCTGTATTCTTCCCATGTTACTTGACCTTGCCTCCACTGGGCATGCACTTTCATTTTTTGCCTTGTTTCCATGAGAAGATCCCTGCTCAGCCAAGCCAACCTTCTGCCTTGCCTGCTTGACTTCTGACATTTGGGAATTGCTGCTCCTGTGCCCTTAGGAGGTGATGTTTAAAAAGTGACCAGCACTGATGGACCCCAACACCTGCAAAAACATTTTCCCAGGAGACCTTATTTACCAACTCCCTGATTCTCTGAGGAGCCTGAAATCTGCTCTCCTCATGTCCAGAGCTGAAGTTTTGCTGGCACTTTTCCTCCTGTCAACAGAGATTTTAAACTTGATCACTTCGTGGTCTCTGTGGCCAAGACAGCCACCAATCTCCTCTTTGTTCATAAGATCCAGTCTGCTGACAAGCAGCAGATCAAGGAGGGCATCTTTGCTCCCTTAGGAGCTCTTCCATAAGGTTGCCATCCAGGTTTTTTAGGAATCTTCTGACCTGGGTTGTATCAGCTGTGTGATGCTCCCAGTTAATTTCTGGCAAGTTGAAGTCCCACCCAAGGATAAGGGCATTTGACTTGGAAGTGTCCCTTAGTTCCTAAAGGAATAATTCATTGTGTCATTGTTCTGGCTGGGTGCTCTATAGCAGACTCTCACCATGACATCTGCATTATCTGTTTGCCCCTTGATTCTTACCCAGAGGCTCTCAACTGTGCCATTGCCAACTGTGAGCTCCATACATTCTAACAATTTTATTACATACAGTACCAACCTCTTCTGCCCTGCCTATCCCTCCTGAAGAGGATTGAGGAAATGACTACCTGTGCTCCTGGTCCCTCTACCAACTAACCCATGACCTGAAAGTCTCTTTTGATTCCCTGGTACTTTGTTATTTTGTTGCTGCCAGTTTGAACAAACAATAGTGGACAGTAATCGGAGTGACTTAGTAGACTGGGGAGTTTTCCTGGTAATGTCCCTTTCTTGAACCCCTAGGAGACAGCAGACTTCCCGGTGAGTTGGGTGCAGTCTGCATATTGGGCCCTCCATTCCCCTTAGGAGGGAGTCTCCTATTACGACTACCCTTCTTTTCCTCCTAACAGAGGAGGTTGTGATGTGGGGTACAGCTAGTGTTATTTTAGGAGGCCCAGCTACCCCAGACGCACATCCGCCCACCTCATCTGTTGTCTGGCTGCCTAATTGCAGAGCATCACACCGTTGTAGAAGGTGCCGGTCCTACTGTCAGATTTTGGGAGGGAGGAAGAATCTGCCTCCTGGTATGTACCATGACCAGCTTCCAGCCTTCATCTTTAACAGACCCTTAACTAACATTCCTTTGACTAATTACCCTGTAGGGTTCTGAGTCCACCTGCTTCTCCACTGCAACAGAGGATCGAGACTCCCGAGAGTCTTGAAACTGTAGTGTCTTGGAAAATAATTGGTCTCCTTCTTGCTCATTCACTCAGATACCACAAAGCCTGTTCACTTCTTTCACCTGGCGACACAGCTCTTCAACCACGGCACACCTTCTGCAAAATAACTGTTTGTCTACCCCAGCTTCACAAAGAGGCATCAGACTCTCCTGGCAACCTGTGACCTGGAGAGCTATGTCTGCCATCATCAGGTCTGTCTGTCTGCAGGCCTTGGACAGGGCTGGTTCAGTGACTCCTACAGCTCTAAGGGATTGAGCTTTACAGCATGTCAACACCATAGCTGAGGAAGCCTTTAGAAATACCCACCTCTTTCCACTTAAAAAGGCAATGGGGAATTTAGTTTAGAAAAACTCATTCAGTCCTCTTCTCTTCCCAAACATAGGCTCCTAAAAATGAAGCATCCTCAGAGTCGGATTGGAGATGCCCTGGATCTGGGCCAGAGCTTTTATGAACTTGTTTTTATTAAGGAATAGGAAGGGAGGGGAGTATGACAGCACTCAGTGTTAAAATGTTCCAAATTAATGTGCTGCATGGCACAGTATGAATATTGTTGTTGTAAATTTGTTATTGCTGACAACAAATGTGAGAAAAGAAAATCTCAGCTGTTTACTTTTATGACTGGCCTATTTATCTAAAACCTTACCTGTCTCACACAGAATTATAGATGACTGCTAAATAAGTAATATGTATGCATTGCACCTGAATAAAGTATTGTTGCTAGAGAAAGAAGACATACTGAGCTTCCCAGAAACAGAGTGATGACTCTTCAAGCTTCCATTCTCAGACAGAAGGAGTAAATATATGAAATAAACTTGGAGAGATACTGTGTTGATGCAGACATTGCTTGCATGTGTATGTGATATATTGCACTTTACTGAGAGCCAGTGACTTTCTGAAATCCCTAAATTCATCAGGAAATAAATGACAATGGAGAAAGACAGAACAAGGTGAAATAGGACACCAGAAGAAATGGACCATTTTGTTGGTGGAACGAATTGATACTTTGCAGGAGATGCCCCCACAGAAGGTGTGACCAGCTCCTGCTGCGCTGTGTAATAGCATCACTGTACACCCTGCAGATGGTTGTAGGCCAAAAGCTAGAGCAGAAAAAGAAATGACATTCATGAAGGAAGTGGATAGATTTAAGAGAGAATAAAGTCACCTAGATTTTTCCTGGTAAGTTCACAACCCACTCTCTGCTTTTCAAGACAAAACAAGAATTAACACTTCTGTGATACTTTGAGTCATCTTCTGCTTTTCATAGTATCCATGAGGCATAATGACATTAGGAGGACTCTCAATTTAATAGATGTATCCTTCCTAATGCAAACAAAGTGTGACACTCTTCATATCCTAGTTGTTTGGTTTTGGTGTGGGTTTTTTTTGATATGACCAGAAATCCATCACAGAACAGTTTTATTGTTTGGTTGGTTGGTAGTTTTTTTTTGGTTTCTCTAAGCATTAGATTAGGTTCAGGAGAGAACCTGAAGTCTCCCTTCTGCTTTTGATCAGCACGAGCAACTGTTGGGGTGGAGGAGTGTGCTCAGTTCTCTAAACTGTGGCCAGCATTAAATCTTGCTGAGAAAGCAGAATCATCAATATAAAGCGCAAATATAGATCATGCCCATTTCTGATATGCATGAAGGCTCAGTTTGCTGTGATCAGGACACACAGGGGACAGAGGCAAAGCAGAAATTGGTCTGACATGGCATTTGCAGCAGAAGAACTAAAGTGGTTCTAATAATTTTGATCAAAATAAAAGGACACGTAATGTTGTTTCTTTATCTGATTTTAGCCATGATAAACTAATAAAAATTTGCACTCTATGCTTATAGTTACAACTCTCATTTGGCTCATGAAAGCTTGAGTGTGGATTCATATTCTAGATCAGGGGAACCAATATGAGTTCAGATGGCTTCAGCTTCTGGCCTTTTCCTTTTCACAGTTTGCATTTGCTGCAAGGTCAATGGGAAAAAATGTTCAACATAAATGATTCCCGAGGGTCCTTATTAGAAACACATCTGTTCAATGATGGTAAAAGCTGTTTACAATTATTCTGACACCAATTCAGTTAACTGCTTTGGAATCCTTGGAAAGTATGCAATGTTGATTTTTTCCATCTTTGAATTTCAGTGAAAACACCACACACAAAAAAGTCAAAACCTTTCTGAACAGCATTAAGGTGACATTAACTGTATCAAATTAACAACAATGACATTCTCAGCTAAGCCTTAGGTTTTAAGGAAAAAAACGTTCAAACAACAAAACATTAATATTCTTTGAGAATTTTTTCCTTAAATCAAAGCTAATTTGATTTGTTCCTTTCCTTAATTCTGTACTAACTGATTGCTGTATCAACCCCTCATTATTTGTCTGGGCTTATACTAACACGATTAAACTACAGATAATAATAAATGTTAACAGTGGCTTTTTTATTTCAGTCAGAAATTTCCTGTTTTCCAAAAATATTAAGACTCAGCATTGATGTTGACACATCTTTGTGGCTTAGATTTTTAAGACTTTTCAACAGAAGTTATTCAGGCATGCTTAGTTTTAAAATGTTTAACATTATCACCTTGTGATTTGTGTTCTTGCTTGTTATTGTTGGGAGCTATATCACAGTGAATTCCTCCATCTGCAGATCAAGAACATTTGTTGAATACAATCTTTCCACATTACTGACTTTCTATCATTTCTGCCCAGCTGCTGGCCACTGCTGACATTAGGGCTCCTGCTCCTGTCCCATAGACACCTTCTTGTTTCTGCATATTCTGTAGGGTTTGACCTCCTCTTTCCTTGCTCTACCTGCTTTTTTTCTGATTTCTTATAACTTCTCTTAATTATTCTCACCATCCAAAGCACGTCTTTTCCTTTACTATTTTTACTTTCCTGATGGATGAGGTCAAATTATTATATGCTATATGTAGCCTTTTCTCCATGTGAGATCTTATAAACTTATTAAGCATTTCAATTACCACTCTTTTTGTTTTTCTATTAAAATTATCTTTCCCAGCTGACTTAACTTATGATTAGTTTCAGATCGGTGAAACTGAGTCCTCTGAAGCACAAAAATTTCCTGCTGAGGATTCATTCTTCTTACAGATGACAAGTATAATAAAGTCATGGTCACTTAGCTCAAAAAGGTTAGTCCTCTTTAGCTAGTGAGATGAGATGAAACATAGGACAGCTTCAAGTTAGATCAGAAAATTGACAAAAATATTTTTAGACATAGCGAGGGCATTTTAGCACTGGCAGAAAAATACTTTCTGCCTTCCCTGTTTTTAGCTGAAAATACTCAGGGTAATCCAGTTGCTTTTCAATATTTTATAGCAAGTAGAACTGGCCAGATGTTTTTTAATGGAAAACCTTGGTTGGCAAATTTTGATTTAATGAGTAAGTTTTAAAAGCAGATAAATGGAAAAGACTCCAACATTGTTTTCTTAGAGCTGCTTTTGCTTTTTTTGTGTGTGTGTTCTAGCTTTAGGGATACATGCAAAAGGAAAATAGCTTGACTTTTAAAGTGGAGGATATAAAAGAATAACATTTAATAAAAATATTATATGCAAACGCACATTTGAAATCCTCCTGGTGCTCCCATACATGGATTTTCATTCTCCAGCACTCCATGCTGTGAGAGGTGTAAAAAAATCTGGAGTACACAAAGTCAGAGGAGCAAGAGCCTCATCCAAGTATTTGGATCCACACATAGGGCAACTTTGCTGGTGAGGCTGTGGTTGAGATGGTTAAGGGGACGGAGGAAAACTTCCTGGCCCTTCCCACTCATTAGCAGCTTCTGTTGTCACATAAGCACTACTTCACATATGATGGCAAATATGCCCTACTGCATGTGAGCAAAAGGAAGGAAAGTATGAAAAATTTCAGAAGGCTTTATGTTACCTTCCAGCCAAGTACACTTTTTTAGAGCAATCCAAAGCAAAAGCATCATGCTACTTCTGCTCACTGAAAAATTCACTGAAAGGGCAGAGCAGAAAGCCAGCTCTGGGAAAGGACAGAGAGTACAGTCATCTATCTCATCCTCATACTGCTGGAGCAAGAACAGGAGTGAGAGCAAGAATAAGAGCAATGCTACTGCAGAATTTCCAAGTCCTTTTCACCGACAGCAGCAGGAAGCTATTTTTAGTAACCATTTGGTCTACTGCACTTTGGCATGTTGTTGATGTGGTAATCAATGGAAACAATATAATTCTACATCCATGGAAGTTCCCTGGACAGAGAGGGCAGAATTAGCAGCTTCCCTTTAGAAACTGCTTGCTAATTTCTAGTGGTTATGTATACACAGCATTGGCCTGTTTCTCAGATAATTCTTTGTCAAGCACTGCTTGAAAACAGACTGGATTTCAGACAAGACTGGTATTAAGAATCCAAATGTTTGTAATATCTGGAAAGCATCTTACATTTGGATTTAAGTGACAGAGAAAAAATATATTTCTATGATAACGTATGGGTTTTGACCTCATGGAATTTAACTGAGGTTCTGGCAATGGAGAGCTGTCACATAAACCTTAGCAAAGACAGAATGCGCCACTGAATGATTTACTTCCCTGAAAGAGAATAGAGAGATATTGTTTTCTGTACATATAAATTCAGTAGCACATTCATCTCAGGAAATTCAACTTCTTTCTGCACAGGATAAGATTTATTAGTACAATGACATGAGGCACTTAACTCAGGAGATATTAATTACAAAACCCAGGAGGAACTCATTACAGTAAATCAACAACATAAACCTATCTCCATGCCAAGGTCATGCACTGTCAGTCACTTTTAAACAGAATAGCTATATATTCCTTGTAGATTCATAAAATTATGTTAGTGACATCATGTCTCTGACAGATAGATCAAATTGAAATAATCGCAACAGACAAGTGTTTGGAAAATCTTCCTGTTACTAGATAATGGAATATTGACTGTTATGGAAATTATGACACTTTCTGGAAAAAAAAAAAAAGAGAGAATATCTGGGCAAAGATGAGGTAAAGTCTTACCCTCCTTGCTTTTCTTCTGTGCTTCTGCGTCTGGCAGCTAGTGCAGAGCATCGTTATCCTTTCACTGGTGTGTGGCTGCTTTACCAAAGAAGCGTTAAGCTCCAAGAGTTCTCCAATATATTTAGAAACATCAGCAAGAGAAGAAAAATAAGGAGAAAATGAGAAATGCTCATTCAGACATAGGTGAATTTGTATTCATCCCGGGGGAAGGTTGGTTTTAACTTGCAAAGTGAACTAAAGCTGTCTAGGATCACAGGGCCAATCTACATGCAAAGAGAACTCTGTAAGCTCTTGTCCAAATGTAGATTCCTGCAAACATCATGCTATTATTTAGGTTGCTAAAACTACTCAAAGAAGTATGAATCGGCTGTGTAGACCACAGGTTTTATCAAATCATTATGCAACATTTTATATACTGGTGTTATTCTAGTGATTTCAATAGTCAACTTTGTATTTCATCTTTTAACCGCATTTGTAACGAAATGCATAGTGATACTTTTCTATCTTCTGCTATTTGTTGCTTCAGTCTGTTTTTCATTATTATTAGAATAGTCATATGAATTAAACACTTGCACATTCTTATATGATGGGATGATCATAACTCAGATTTATATAAAAATTATCTGCAGAGTACTGTTATTATGAACAAAATATTTTAAATTTCAGTTCTTTAGAATGACAAGTATTAAAACCAGTATTTCACAAAGTGCCATTTTTTTGACATCTCAGAATAATTTTAAATGTTAAAAAAAACCCCCAAGCACCTGTAGAAGCCAAAGCATACTAGCATTTTTAACAAAATTTTACTGTCTATAAAAGGGATGTCATCCATTCTAGCTTCAATTTTTAATGAACACTAAAACAATAGACTGAAAGCAAGATTTTAATTTCATAGTTAATGAGTTAAAATTTCAAAACTAAATTTCCAAGAAGAACTAAAGGATGATTTGCAGAAAAACGAGGTGTCAAAATCATCTGATGGGAAGCTCTCATCAGATCATTATTTTCTACCATTAGGATGCTCCTCAAGCTTGAGCTTTTGCCTTCAGTCTTCCCTTATGTTGGTAAGATGTGAATTGTGTCCCACTATCCACAGTATCCACAGGTTATATCTTACAAATAACATTTATACAAGGAAATTAGGGGTATTTCTGTTCTCATCCTATAGTACTGCTGACCAATGCTCTCTGTTGATCCTCCTGTTTAAGAGCAAAACAAATGACTCCATTATGGAAAACCATTGTGACTACAAAACCTCACTGTGATAGAGAAAGTGGTCTTATTGAAAAAAGATCACAGAGATGCTAGGTAGCAATTCAGCAGAAAAGCTCCCATATTAATATTTCAAGGACTGATATTTAAATAAACTGCTGTACTGAAATTTTAGTCCTGATGCCCTTCATAAGATTTATACCTTGATGGCACAAGGGAACCAGCACAATATTTCCTGGGGGTAGCAAAGTGTTTTTGAAAAGAATATTTCAGTAAAGCACCACAAGAAACCATTTATTTACGGTAAAGTAATTTCTGCTTTTATTGCTTTTTCTGTCTTTTGAAAAATAATCAAATTGGAAAAAACAAGTAAATGACACAGACCTCTCACTAGTTTTGAGCAGCGCTACTGTCCCCTTGACTGCCAAAACAGTTGTCAAACATGTCTCCTCTTTTGTGGTGATGGTGAAAGAAGGATGCTGTTGTTTTGGTGAGGCTGTTGCAGTGGCAGTGTGAATTATGAATACAGTGTTACACCTGCTTTGTGTTTAAAAAACAACAGCACAGCCTTGGCATTCCCAGCTTTGAAAAACATCAGCAATTTTTCTCCTGAAGACTGAATTCCCTTCAGAGTGTAAAATACTGCATAGTGTGTGTTAGCACTTTGTCAACAAATGGTTTCTTTTTTTATTTAACAGTGTTACCAGATGCCACACTTTTCCGCTGGTTATGATAAGTTATTTACTGAGATATCAGGGTATATAAAATTCATGCATGTGTAGAACTTGCATGATCCTCCTGCAAGTTAGGTAAAATTATAACTAATGCATTTTCTGAGGTCTTTTGGGAAGCTGCAAGTGTGAAGGGTTCATACTGATACTCAGAAGGCTGTCAGCAGAAACCTGATCCAAGCCCTGGAAAGCTTTGATCACTTCTCCATTGGATACCCTGTGGTGTTTGCTTTTCTTCCACATCACCTGGTCATCTTAAAAGCATCACCATTACAAAGAATCAGCTGGCCTCTTTCTTCTTTGCTGCATGCTGATGAGGGGAAGGAAGACACAAGTTGCTTCTAAAGCAAGATAGCCTGATACCTACCAGGACATTCAATCCTGCTGCAGCATGTGATGCTCCTCTAGGTGTTTGAATTTCAAAGTAACACATCATTTGGAAGGCTGGTTTCCATCCGTTTCTCCTGGAGAAATAGCCATGGTCCTATTTGTTTCAATGGCCTGAACATGTGCCAGAACACATTTCCAAATTTTATCACAAGCAGCTTATTGGTCAGAGTGTTTCAGGTCATTAGTTGCATTTCTGAACCTCATCTACATCAGATCGGCAAGATACAGATGAGCAAACTGTCAGAGAGGAAGGTGCAGTAATCAACTCAATCAGATTCAGCTCAACAGACTATAAATAAATAAATAAATAACACATAACAGTATGTTGCAATCCTGGATTCTTTATCTCATAGGGATGATGTTATCTACTGGTTACTGAATCTTCTCATTCCTGGGTGTCAGAGTAATTAATAAATAAATAACAGAAGGATAAATTAAACACTCAGTAAGTTAGGAAGTCAGGTTGAGAAAGGGCATAAAGTCTTTGTGACAGTAGGTCAGCTCAGAATGTGCTGATAGTTTGAGCTTCTGAAGTCTGAAGCCTGGGCTGCTTCTTCTCATGGGGATGCAGGTCATATAACACACAGTGCACACCCAAAATGCAAAATATTTATCATCTTTGTGCTAAAAGTGCTTCATAAGTTACATATCTAAAGTTCTGTCCCTTGTGCGGGGGGTGGGGTCTGGAACTGAGGTAATCCAATACCGCAGGCAATCTTTTTTTTTTCTATAAAATGTTGTCTGAAACCCAGCAAACATGTACTGCATCCACACATGCTGAATGTAAAAGAAACCTGGAGGCAGACTGTGAATTATGACTCAATCTCTTTCTAATTTGCTGATGGGATCACTGAGCTGCATATTTCCTTTATGTGCAATCCACAAAAATGCTGCAAGTTTTGTTTTAAAGTATTGTTATGAAGGCTTCTGCTCTCCAACAGAGCACTATGGATACAGATGATGTCAGGTTGCATGTTGACCGATACACACAGTGGTAGACTTTCATTTCAATGAGGTCACTACTAATCATGACCAAAGGGAAGAGTAGGACATATAAAATGGAGTTGTAAAGAGAAAGAACAAGACTGTGCATTATGTCAGAGTGTGTCTCTGTGTGTGTGTGTGTGTGTGTGTGTGTGTGTGTGTGTGGCAAACACAGAGAAACATATTTAATTCTCTAAGCCTATATTAAAAGTTTAGTCACATTTGAAAGGGGTCCAGACAAATATATCACAGCCAGACATGCCAAGTGTTTCTGATTACCAAATTACCTAAAGCTTATGCAAAATATTATGCAATTTGATTTGGAAAAAAAAAACAAATTGGATTTGAGGAGGTTAAATATAGTTCTTATGGTACAAAGCTTTTGGTAATGAGACAGAGCAAAAATCTGAAATAAAACATAAGGTATTTTCTACACTCTAATAAAAGGATTATTTGGATATCGTATCTGCTCATATATCTGTTTTCTACAGCTAAAAAGCGGAGAATTCACTGGAGAATTATAGCTAATATTTGCACAGAATATTTGAATTGGCAGCTTTGGCTCTTGAATTCTCTGAGAATTCCCAGCTACTTTTGCACAGATACTCAATTCCACTATTTACAAAAACTTTTTTCCAGGAAATGTGAAATAGAGCCATATGATTCAAAAAAGACTAGAGTTTTTTCTCTAGTACTGCACGATGACCTGCTTTGATGATCTAAAGAGAATAATATCTACATGGTATGTTCTTTAGGACAGGAATGTTATGAAATGCATTTACACTGCAATGTATCCATCGCACTTTTGATTAAGATAAAAAGCAGTTAATTAATCACAGAGGAAGTTGTACAGATGACTGTCTGGCCTTCACCACTGCATTTTCAGAGTGACTTGTTTTTCTTCTGTGGAAATGAGACCCTGCCAGCTGGTTTTGTTTTGTAGCTGACTCTTGGATTGAGTGTCTTTTGGTTAGCAAAATTTAAGTAAGGAGAGCACTTCTTTTACTCATGATAGGTTCAGTCAGCATATTGACTTTTAGCTAGATCCTCACAGTTTTCAGCAGCCCACGGTGTCTCAGCAACAAAGATCCTTTGCCTTGCCTTACATATAGCAAAGCTTTATGTAAGAACTTTGATCCAGGTAGCTGGTAATTTCTAAAAGGTTTATTCCAACCATAAATAAGCACCCTTAAGATTGGCCTGTGCATGGATCACTACCAGGTTTCCAGTCTCTGCTCAGACCTGTGGAAAGTAGGAGTCTGACCAAATTGGTTGTGACCCTCACTAAGTCATGGATTGGGACAGGCAGGTGAGTCTTACCTCTGCCAACACTGCCCCTATGAAACGGTGTCAGGAACAGCTGGGAGCAGAGCTTGCTTCCACATACACCAATCCTTTACCCAGACTGGGACTCACAAAGCTGTTGCAAGCAGCTTAAGGGTCACCTTGGGAGCCCAAGGCTCTTCCAGATACATCTAGTGGTATATAAACACCCCATTAAACGCTTGATCACTCAGGGACCCTTCTCTTCCAGATGGTGCCCTTGAGTTCCCCAAAGGCGACTGGTTTCCAGATTTGCTGTCGGATTGAAAAAAAGCTGATCTTGAGAAATGCCTCAAAGGGACAATTTAGAAATGCCCACTGGAGCCATTAGAAAGCTCTGGGAATGTCTGAAAACTGTGAGACAGCAGGAGTAAAACCCCTCTATCCACATTCTGAAGCAAAACAGGAATACAACACAATTTACTTTAATGTCAGTGATTGTAATGAACATTTAATTAAGAAAATACATGTGGAGCAACACAGCTCTCTCCTGAAGCATTCCAATGGTCTTCTGCACTTGGTACAACACCAGGAAAATCCTCCTTTCAGTTCTAGTAGAAACCATTAATCAGACTATTCACACATTTTAAAACAAGGAACAGAGTGCCACAGATTTCCTGCTGTATTGAACTTGTTTCTGATGAAAAGGAAGACCAAAAATATTTCTCTGACGGAGCTTGCCAAAATTCTGTATCTTTTCCAATAAGCAAATTCTTCAGTGCTTAATGTACACTGCACTTTGATAATCGAAATTGTTGTAGGAAGGAGTAACAATGAAAAAAAAACCCAAAATCAAACAACCTGCACTATTAGTATACTACTTCCTTGTGGCAAGGATCTGTAAAAAGTTATTGTTTCTCAATTATCACTTCCTAACTGATCCTTGAGAAAGCAAAGCTATTGCTCACAGGAATGTTGGCAAACTGTGTACATAAACCGGGTAGGTTAGTTTGCCTTTAACTTAAGAAAATTGCAGGAAATACTATTTTTGTGCTATCAGTCTTGTAATGAAAACAGAACACATTAGAAAAATATGCGAATACAGAGATGTTCTGTTTCGTTTTGTACTGTAATTTCCCTCCTTGTGTGGAAGACGCTGGTGTGGAATAGCTAGTAACTTCAAGTGTGATATGACAGCACTTGAACTGTCACTTACAAGTGATTATGTAGTGTTCTTTTCCTTTTTCTCCTAGGGCATATATCTTAGATTCAGGCTCTGAAGATCTTCTTGGTGTCAGCTTTCTCCTACTGCCCCTTTAGGGCCATACTGGTTATCCCAAAGCAAGGCTGGCATCTACATTTTCATGAGATGGTGAATTACACAGAAAGGAAAACTGTAGGCTAGAAAGGTTGATTTACCTAAAGAGGTAAAAGAGACCCTTTGTAAAAAATATGTCTCAACTGTAGCTAGAGTCTGTGATTATCTGAAAATTCAGCATTAGTAGAAGTGCCCAGTTATGTCTCTTGGTGTGGACTACTTTGTATATTTAGTGAGGGAAAAATATTCACTGCCAGTTTTTCGATAAACATGAATGTACGTGAACCCTTACACCACCACTACAAATCCAACCATACCATTCAGATCTGGACAAATGGTCACAGTGTTGGCAGAGAACCAGGGGATTATCATACTAGGAAAGCTCAGCAGATAACATCATGACATCATTGGGTGAAATAGGAAAACTTTTCTAAAAAGTGTAATAATGTTTGATACACATAAAGTTCATTTTTGAAAATTTATATCAAAGCATTTGGAAAGCAAAACAGTGAAAGCTCTAGGCTTTTTATTAATTATTATTTATTTTTTTATTTTCTTTTTCTGCATTTTATTTTCTTTTTCAAAGCAGGAGAAGACCAAATTGTGTTTGGAATGAGGATATTCACTACTATGACATACAAAAATGTCTGCCATTGCCAATTAACCTTGCTTTAAGTGATACTTGTTTGCTGTGCCTCACATTTCTGCATCTACGCTCCTGAGAATAAGGGAGAAGTCTTTGTAGAGGATGTTGTCTCCTTTTTCAACCAATTTTTATGATTGCAACACTATTGGAACACATTTATCAGTGTTCAAAGTTGCTTTTAAACACACACTGTTGATGTGCCTTATATTTCTTATATTACCCAAATATTCACAAGGTTTGAATATACTCCCAGACTGACTTAAATTTAAATGAAACATGTAAAGAATTAATGGCAGTAATTAGTTTCCAGAATTTGGAAAGGAGTTAATTTCTCCATCACATGAGGCTTACAGGTTCCCTTAAGGATAGTAGCAAGGAGAAATGCCATTTCTAAGCATGTTGACTCTCCGGATGGAGGCTGAATTTTACAGTGAAGCAATTTAACCCCCTGTCCAGTCATATGTGAGGCTTCCATTGTCATAAGGTCAAACAACATTGTCTCTTCAAAATTTGTCCTCCACTATTATCAGTCTCATATCTGCATAAGTCTAGGAAACCCAGGTATCCTGTTTTACAGATGTAGAATGGAAACAAACATATGAGATTGTTCAGTCTGGAGAAGTGAAGGCTCTGAGGAGACTTCATAGCCGCCCTCCAGTAGTACCTAAAGGAGGCCTACCAAAGAGATGGAGAGGAACATTTCACAAGGGCATGTAGGAGAAGGGAGAATGGCTTCAAGTTGGCAGAGGGTAGGTTTAGATTAGATATTAGGAATCAATTATTTATTGCCAGTGTGGTGAAGCACTAGAACAGGTTGCCGGGAGAAATGGTGGATGCCTATACGTGGAAGTGTTCAAGGTCAGTTTGGATGGGCCTTTTGATCTAGTGGAACATGTCCCTACCCATGGTGGGGGGATTGGAACTAAATGATTTTTAAGATCCCTTCCAACCAAAACCATTCTGTGATTCTCTATATTAATGTTATTCCTGCAGCGCAATGTTGCAGCGTAGAGGAACAAGCAGAACTGCAAAAATGTACTACTAAGCTATCTCTGCTGAGTATTTGAAATGTTTCTGTATTTTGTCCAGGTCTATATTGCTGCTCTGCCTTGACCAGTTATGTACCTTACAAGCAATACCCTCAAAAATACTTTGTTACAGCTCAACTGTTCAGTGATGTGTCACCTGTGTGTTCATAACCTTACAGTAGGTATTCAGGGTCTTATTGTAATGGCTGCATTACAAAGTGCCCAAATGTGTACCCAGTCTGGTTTTAAAAGTCATGCCTAGCTTCAGGGTGTAGGACAAGACAATTAACAATTATAACAATTATAAACAATTTTATTTAGTAATATCATACCACAGTCTATTTAAAAAAAAAGGTTGTACCCCAACCCCTCACCTTTTTGGAGACACAGGCAATTACTGTTCCTGTGGGAGAAATACCTCCTTCTAGAGGGAATTCATCATAGCCATCAGCCATGTTCAGGTGCTGATTGCTTGACTAACATACTAATGTGAGATGCCACTGATGCTGAGGCATTTCCATTCACTTTCAATTATTATCTTGGATGAAGAAATTTAGATTGTTTATCCAGTATGTTGGAGACTACATATGAAAGCAGCTACTGATGAAAGCTCTTACCATTAAAGTACAGTTCATGTGGAAAAAGGTGTTCTTAGCTGTTCTGGCTAAAGATTGAGATTTTGGGGTTATGGCATTTGATCTTCTCAAGATGCAAGCACTAAAGTTATGTTGTGAATGCCTAAAGCTGAAGAGGAAAATAGAGAAAGGAATTTCCAGAGAACTAGGTTTGCTTTTCCGTTTGGTTTGGTTTGGTTTTGTTTTTTTTTGTTTGGTTGTTTTTTTGGGTGGGGGAGATGGTTGTTTCTTTCTTGCATGCCATTTTTGTGATAGAACTGTATAATAACCTATGGCTTAGCTGTGCAATGTGCTGTATTTGCATGGAATGAGGTATTCCCAGGTACATATTCCCAGGTACACACATCTCAATAACAGATCTACAGGACAGATTAATACAGACCAAGAATATGGTTAAGCACTAGTATAAATTGTAACGTTATCTGATTATATCAGAAAATCAAGATAGAGATATCTTTGAGGGAAATCAGCCAATATGAGTTTAAAAGCATGGATATAACATCTGTTGCTCCTTTTTCTTCTGGTCATTTTCTTGCAGCGGTGGTCACTGGAATATCAGAACGCTCAGCACTTCTGAGTCTATCACTGCCACAGAGCTGGGAAAATGAGAGGTTACACAACAGGACAAATGGTTTTTCAAGTCTGAACTGCTTTCCAAGGACAATGCAGCACTGTAAAACTGCAAAACACCTAAGATGTGCAACATCAGAGATAGTCCAGGTGCAGAATGGAGTATAGGATAGTCCTAGGTCTACCTGTACCTCCTCTATGATATCGGCCAAGTCATTTGTCTTTTTATCTCCCAGGTCTCTCTCTCTCTTTTGAATGTAAAGTCTTTAAAACAGGTAACTTTTTTTTCAAAACAGACACCTTATGGGAGTCTTTTATTAGCTGAGGCATCTAATCAACTATAATGCAAATTTCAATTACAGATGCTTTCCTCAGGGGGAATACGCATCTGAAATGTTCCAGCCTTTCTATTGACTACCTGGGAATAACAGTACAAATCCACAGTGGGATAGTAGAAATGGAATAGTTTATCAAATAGTTGTTGACTTTATTAGGAAATTTCTGATCTGTTCTTGAGAAGCTTGGTCTTTGTATTTTCCATAAACTTGTACTGAAAGATCTCCAGAAGAAAGAGAGGCAAATTAAGCCCGCTATATAAGAAGTCAAAAACCTAAGCTCAAGTGACGGTGGTATATCAGAATGGGGTACAATGTTGTGAATCAGTGCTCATGGTTCAGATCAACTGCAGTGAACTAAAAATAGGAAGAAAATGTTATTACCTTTCCTATTGGTTTTTGCCTAATTAGTAATCACAGAGTAAGTCTTTTACTGCTATCCATACAATCACCCTTCAAAAGTCAGGCATGATGACTCTTATAAGATGTGGATAGTGTCCTCAATGTCTGTTTGAATCCTAGATCCACCAAGACACTCATGTCACCACCAGATCCAAGCAGTGCAAAGTAGGTGATCCTGGGGAAAGGAATTAGGTCACTCTTACATCCCTTTCTTTCTAGCTAAATCCTGGACATCTGGAATAGGAGGCTTTTGATCCCTTTGCCCTTCCTCCTTGTGACTCACTCATCATTTTGAATATTTTCTACTTGCTTTTTGTTTAAAGCAAGACTCAAGGTTAGAGAGGCTACTCAACACACCTGGTGTTCCCTCTGTAACAACTGTGTGAGCTTGTAGGTGAGGTAGATGAGAATTGCCCTGCTGAGCCTAAGGCTTGTACATTTTTGCCAGGTCTCAGAGTTACTGATATAGCAAGTGGTTGAGAGCTTCTCCCAGTACAGTGATTGCAAAAATGGGTCGGGAATAAAGCTGACACTTTCCTAACTCTATTTGCTGCTCTTTCATCCCTCATGGGTTTTCTTATTGCATTGAAAAGAAAAAGGTTGGGAACTGATAGGAGCACATGAACTACCATGAGTTCTACAGAAACTTTAAAAGTTATTGTTATTTCTAGTATAGCATAGAAAGACTTAGAAGTAGTGGATTTATCTGTAAAAACTCTCTGCTGCTAAAGAGAAAGAAAAGACACCTAATATTGTTACTATAGAAGTCTAAGAAAATATCAAAAGTATGGAGAATTGTAGTGTTAGTGTTCTTTCTCACACTGTTTTCCCTTCAGATCCTCCAGGATTATAAAAATTTCCCCATGGGACCTGCCCTTAGCAAATACAGCTTTTCTATACTGCCAGAATAATGAACAGCAAAAAGTCAGCCTAAAAAAAGAAATGCTGCTCATCTCATGAAGGAGCATAGCACAGACACTCAATTTGTTGCTGTTAAGCTGTGCTAAGGTATGAGATGTCTGTATCAGGGACTATCGGGGCAGAGTTCTCTGACTGTACAAACCTGGGATTAATGAGGAGCAGCAGGGAGGTGACATTTTACCTCTGTGTGATGCTGCTGAGATCACTAACAGAATAACACATTCACTCTGAGTGGCCACTGATCTAACAACATGTTCAGAAACTAGAAAGCAAACAGGAAATAGCTGTGAACTAAATAAAAGCACAGAAAAAAAAGTGTTGGTTATTTTTTTTTCTCCTGACAGATTTAAAATATTCAGCCTGCTTCATTTAATTAAAACCCCTCACCCTCATGATGGTACTTATACTGTCATAAAGAGCTTTTCAAACCAGTAGTGAAACACAAGAGCAAGACTCAGTGGCTGAAATTACTAGTAACAAGAAAAGTTCGCATAGGAAACAATGCACAAATTTTAATAATGACATTATTCTGGATTTACCATTTTTTACTGTTTTCCAGCCGATACAGCATATTTCCATATAAGTATGCTACTGAACTCAACTCAGTGGTAGATAGGTTATCCACCATCAGTGCCTTCCTGGGGTTAGCCCAGGCTCTAAACACCTGCCCTGCACAATAGGAAATATCCTGAGGAGTGCCACTTGGCGTCACCTTCCACAAAGCAGAAGGAAATCCACCACATCTTGGAATTTCTGCCAATCAAATTCCACTGAGACACGTCATCCCCAGGGCAGTAGAGCCATACTTTTCACAGGGAAGGACCAGTTTGGCAATAGAGAACTAGTGAGTATCACCTGTTGGAACTGTGTGTATTGCAAAGGACAACTTTCTTCTTGGAACCCACAATGTGCTAAGAAAAATAAAGATTTCCTTGGTCTGTTTCTACGTAGTTCAGCACACTTTGTAGTCAGCTCTTCACATGCTTCCCACAGTGTATAAGGTCTGTTCAGCTGGAGACAGTGAGTGTTCTTAGAGCCCTTAAGTGTGGCTCTCGGATCATATCTCGTCTAGATCCCCTTCACCCGAAGTCCGCAGAAGTTTGGAGCTGGCAGAAGTGTGCTAAAATGCTGCCACCTTGTGCTGGTTTGGCAGCAAACTTAGTCTGAGCATTCCGCTAGTATTCACCTCGGGATGCGGCGTTGTGCTCTGGCACAGCTCTCTTCCAAGACAGGGCAAAAAGCCTTGCCGGGGACCTGCACCCCAGAGCTATCCTCTGAGAACACAGCTATCCTGGCCGAAGAAACGGAGAGAGAGTCAACCCTCCTCAATTTCAACTTCCACTCCGAGCTTACCGACAGCTCGGGAAAGAAAGAAACTCTGATATGAACCAGAAGACATATCATGAAGTTAGAGAGATGTAACTCATTTCTCTAACTCTCCATTTTGTGACATGAATACCACAAATACTGAACAAATATGCTGTCTTCATATTGACAGGGACCTCCCAAAATGTGGAATAGCTCTCACATTTAGCCTTGCTCACTGCCTGTATGTTTTTAAGCAGGGCAAAAGGTAAGTCCTAAGGATGTGTCTAAGTTTCAAGAGAGAATTCAAAGCTTTACAGAGAAAGTATGATTTACCTGGTATTAGCCTTTAGAATTAACACTCTCCACTAATATGCTTGTCCTTCTTTATCCGATTTATCTTCAAAACCTAGGTTTGTTCCAAAGCACTCTTAAGACACCATCTCTAAACCATGCTTCACCGTGCTATGAGCTGCATTTAATGCACTTAGAGTCCATAAACTTACACAGCATCCTCTCTAATGATTAATGGTTAATCAGTACCAGCCACCAAGATTCAACCCCTGTATAACATTGTGCTCTGACAGTCTCTTTATTTAAACTGAAAACAGAAAAGTTCAGAATAACCTGGAGATATTTTTTTAGTATTTGAGTAGTGGATCAGACATGAATTAGCATTTGAGAGTTATGTATGTGAAATGGGAAGTACTACATTATGATGAGCTAAATATTATTTCATTGTACTTAGTCTGAAAGTTAAAGAGCTTGTTTCTTTTGACCCAAGAGGGAAATTGCTCATCAGGGAATTGTTGTGGTCTAATGCTTTATAAGATTAAGGCTTCAGTTATGAGAGTATAAATTTTAACATTTACTGCTCTGGCTGTTGCCCCTTGGCACTGACATTGTTTTGGATGGCAAAGGTTAAAGCTGGTTGACAGCCTGTGAGTGTCTCTGCTACCTGCTCCTAGACTCTTTCTGTGTGTCCAAGTAACAGATGAGGACTTAGCTGTAGAACTGCTGAGCATCTCCTGTGAAGCTGCTGGAAACAAGAGCTTGGTGCTTCCAAACCAGAAAGTAGAAAAGATGCTAAGCAAATCAAAGCAGATATTGCAGTTTATCATGGTGAAACCTAATAAACTCTTTGCACAAAATACTTCAGTGGGTATTGTCAATAAAGCCACATTTCCCCCTCTTATTTCTTGCTCAGCAGAAGTCTAATTAACTAAGTGAATCACACACAGAAATAAGTAAGGAGAGGTATCTCCTGATTTGAATAAAGTTCAGCACTTACATTAATATTTATTTTTCTGTTTCATTTAGTGCTAATCAACTGAAACACAACTTACTTCCAGACAATTTTGCTAACATTAGGTGGAGTGACTATGTAGTTATTGATCTGGTTTGCAAAGCTGATTTCGCTAGAATGCAAGCCAATTGCAACACTACTGTTCGGATAACCTTCTCTGGATACTGATGGTACACTTGTGTGTGAATAAGTGTGCTAGTCTGTGACTGAGAGACATTCAGACAGCAAGGGGAACTGTAATGCCTGTGATTTGTGGCTTAAAGCGCTGGGCTGTTGGTCGTAGCTGGGACCAATAGGCATCTCCAACCTTTTGTTATCTCCACCACTTTTGTCAGTGGATTAGAGGAGTGAAGAGGACAGCAAGGAGGAGGAAGGAGCAGGGTACTTTTCTTTAGAGAGAAGCAAAGGAGAGCACAAGACTACATTGGATTTTTCATCTCTTTTCCTCTTCGCTCCTAAGAAGGGTATGTTACGTACTCCCATCACCTCTTCTTTCCCCAGACCTTAGGGAGTGCCTAGTGACAGAAGATAGCTGTGGCAGGACCTTGCAGTGTTGTATTTGGCTGCCTCCTCCATTTGATTTCTAGGGAAAGGCAATCATGAAGTTGCTGTTGTTTCTTTTGCCTACTTCATTGCATTTGGTTCTCCTGCAGCCTCTCCATCCATGCTCAGCTCCCAGCTAGGAAAACCACTGAAAGCTTGACTTTCCCAATCAGTCTAATTCCGTTGGGTGTTTCGTGAACTCCCTGGGGCTGACTCCTATTTCTGAGATTCCCTTTCTTCCCTTTGTTTGTCACACATCCTTCTGGTCATTTATGGAGATTTGTACAGCCTTGGCTTCTGAAGTGATCAGTAAGGGATCTTTAATATAGCCACTCACATGTGGAGATAGGTAGGCATCTGCCTTACCACCCGCAGACCTCTGCAGATATAGAAACATTCAAAACCTCAGATGTATGAGATTGACTGAAAAGCTATGACAGCTCATTTTGAGGGGAGGAAAACTGTGTCTTATCCTGATTTTAAAACCTTTATGGTTTTATACCTTTTTCCCCTCTCTTTCTACACAGACTAAATGTGACTGCTTTACTCTTTGCATTTAATAAAAAGAGGGAGGGCTTTGAAACAGCAGAAGCATTATGAGGGTTAACAACCCTGAGACATCTGACCCTGTCCCCTTTGCTCAGAGTGTGGAAAGTAGCCAACAGTCAGTTTTACACTAACAGTGATCTACTTATCTCCATTAATATGTCAGGAGGTGTCCACGAGCCTCTGCGCAGATGGACTATTTATGCCTCCAAGAGCGTGAGGTGAAGATCTTTGCCCCAGGCTTTTGGTCAGACATTCAGGACATTTCTCAGGCTGTCAGTTGCTGGTATATCATAACCGTGATGCTGCAACTAGAAAATGAGATAAGCCAGGCAGAACACAAAGACATTACTTAATTCTTCACACTATCTCCATTTACCTAGTGCAAGTATTATATGATTCATAACTTGTTTTCCATATGCTGAAGGGAAACCCTGAGCTATGGACAAGAAGTCAAGAGTAGAAAAGAAAAAAAAGTATTTTTATTTCAAATTATAGGTAACTCTAGAAGGTGCAGCTGTGGCTTTGAAAATATGATAGTGGCAAACGAAATACTTCGTGTGAAGGGGTAAGAAGATGGATCACAAGTATGTATGGGTACCAAACTGCATTTGGCATCAGGTTGAACGGACTCATCAAACCTATGTAAAGTAAAAAATTTACTAGTTGCTATTTTATTTTCTGTTTGCTGAATAGAACTCCAGCTCTATATTTTTGTTTCCCAAGTATCAATATGCTATTTATTTTCATTGCTGTGGAATAGGATAGAAATAGGCAACCAGAGTATTAATTTAAAACTGATGCTAGAAATATTTTGATAAAGTGTGTTTCTATGCTTATTCTCACTTGGCTTAACACTTTCAGTAATTTGTATATTTTTAAAAAGTTGGGTTTTTTTCCAACTGACACATATTCTTACATCTTACACAAGATGAGACAGTGTCAGGAAGGAGGGAATCAGCTAAAGGAACTTCTCTTTAATGAGGTTTTTGAGGCTATTTGACCTGCTCAACTACATTGCTCAGTTCTGGCTGGTCATTTTTGTCCCACTATCCTATTTCTTACCCTAAACAGTAAAGGGATTTTTAGCAACAACACAATACAATCAAATGGAGAATAAAATCTCACTGGAGAAGTGTGCACCACAGACAAGAGCTGCAGGGTGAATGAGTGGGGTTCTGCAGGGCAGAAGCCACAAGGCATGGGACCCTAACTGTGTCCCTGACTGATTACAAGTGACTCAGGAGTGTCTGGTGCTATGCAACTTAATGGAGAGTATTTAGAACTGTTTTCAAATAGTGTGTTTTTCAGTCCAGCTCTTGTTAGAAGCAACTGGGCTTTGGAAGATGCAGTGAGCTTTTGTGGCCAGAGCTGTGCTAGGATGCATTTGCCATTTTGGAAATCTGCTGATGTTAGTCAGGATTGTGAGGATTGAAAAAAAAACACCTGCACCCCTGTCTCCATGAAAAGATTTCAGATAACACATTAATTCTTGATTGAACATTATAGCTGTAGTGCCTTTTGTTATTACTATTTTTCTTTCTAATTGGGCTATAGCATATGTGATTAAGTAATTTTTCTTTTAAGTATCTGCAGTACTTGCAGCTCAAGGAACGTTGTAATCTCTGCTTCTCTGGCTTTTTTCCACCTCTCCCTTTACTATCTTTTTCTGTGGTCATTGCTGAGGTAATTGTTCCTTCTACAAAACCTTATCTTTCTCATTTTTCAAATTTTAAATTAAAAATTATAAAAAAAAGCAAACCTGACTAATAAGAACTCTACAAATGCTGTTCTGTCTTGTTAATGCATTTGAGCTGTGTTACCAATAAATCTGTGATTTTTAACAGAGGGAGTTTGTCTATAGAATCAAAAAAGTTAAAACCACAACATTTGAATGGGGAGGGCAAGAGGTTTAAATACAGGAGATCATCAAAGGTGTTGCAAGGAGGCAACTGAAAAAGAGTGCATCCCTTATGTCTTCTCCTAAGCCTCACTTGCCTTTCACAGAGAGTTAATATGACTATGACTGTTCGATCCCCGGAAATTATCCCTCAGCCCTGCTCTGAAACAAAAGCAGCATTATTCCTTGTGCTGACGTATTCAAAAAGACCCTGCTGGTCAATGTGCTCAGGAGGAGATGCCGAGGGCAGGGGTGGTCATGTCCTGTGGTGTTCATAGTTTCAGACTACCTGTCAGTTCGCTTTCTGTAAGATTCACCAAAATGACAGCTCTTCTGTAAGTGGCACTGAGGCTTGGTGGCACTAGCACCAATGTGTGCCTCATTGGAAACTGGAGTCCCAGGTATTTCCGAGTGACAGAGCTCATATTTTACATCCCTACACACCATTTCTAAGGTGACACCTTGAAAAAAGCACGAGTTCTATGTTGAGAGGAATGGTAACTACAACAATAGTGTTCTGTTCATGCCCATCAGACACACACCAGTCTCTTTCTGAGTGCTTCAAAGTCAGAAATGGGCATCTATGAAAGGCATATATCTAAGAGAGGAAAACCTATTCTCTGTTTGTTTTTTGGGGTTTTTTTTTGTTGGTTGTTCTGTTTGTTTGGTTTGGTTTTTTAGGGGGAGGGTTTGTTTGTTTGTTTGGTTTTGGTTTTCCTGCAGATTACTGCCATTTTTGCTGGGACTTTTGGAGTTCAGCAGATTTCCCTTTGCATGAGAAATACAACCCATTATTAGTGGCTAAGCCCTTTTCTGGGACATGTCTACTATGCCTGTTTCTAAGGTTCCTCTGTAAAGGGCTAGAGCTCAGCCTATTGGTAGCAGCGAGTGACTGACTGTATTTGCTTTAAAAGAAGCATACCAAGGTCTAAAGAGAGAACAGAAGATAATAGTGTTGTCTCTTACCTCCTAACTACAGCAATATTCTGGTATTGTATGAACCGTATTTCTTCAAAGGCAATTTCCACATCTTCACCTAAAATCAGTCATGACTTGAAACAAATGCACAATAAAGTTAATTGTAATTATTTTAGGTTTAAAATAGGTTAGATTGATCCTACAATGCAAGAAATACAGGACCAGATTCACCTTCTTCATTAAAAGTACTTTACTATGAAATTTTACAGTCTCTTATAAGTCAACGGCATTTATCAGTACCAGAACTTCTGTCAGGAGATCCACATGAAGGCGATCATGGCAGAAACCTTTTAAAGGGGCCAAATCAGAGCTTGTGCATTAAAACTGAAATTTTGTTTATAAAACTACAGGAAGTGGCCCTTTTCTCTGTGATAAGTATAGCAGTTTTCCACATTGTCCATTACAGATGAAATACCTTGCCTTTTAAAAATGCCTTACAGATTCATCTCTATAAATAAGCCCTTCTTACTAACCAACTGAAAAACAAGAGTGTATGGTAGGTAGTTGCATGCTGGAAGTATTTGTGTTTGTAATTTGTGGTGGGATACAATTTAAAAATTTGGCAGTTGCATTTGTATTATAGTATTTTCACTTGTCTCTTGGTGAGGGATATTGGACAGGAGATAACCCTCATGATTACATTGCTCATTGCATTATTTATCTGTGCCTTTTAAATAAACCTGTGATTCTTGCTCATTAAAATTGTCTTATGTCAACATATCTTCTCAATCAGACTTCCTTACTATCATTCATAGATAAATATGCTTCAAAGTACCCCTTTGAAAGGAAAAACTTTTGTTCAGCTAAGAATAAAGTGTATTTATGCTTACTTGTGCCCCCTCCACTCCATGGATGCTTATGTACATATATATATATATATATCAGCCATGGTATAGTCTTTCTGTCTGTTGTAGTTGTGAAGATGTTAAGCAATCATTACAAAGTAATTGTGAAAATAAAGGATGTCTTGTCATGCTGATGTTTCCTCTAATTAGTTTATTACAAAGTATGCAAGATTTTTGCCCTGTCCTGTGGTCATTGGAGTTCTATTTCCAGCTGTGGGGCAAAGACCAAGCCCCAGTGTGTAGCTCCTACCTTGAAGCTGATATAAATCAGAGAGAGAGCACAGCTCAGGCACAGCAGAGCTGGTTGGTGTTCAGCCACTTGGAGCAGAAGCATATTGGAGAGGAAGCCTCTCTGCAGAAGATGGTGCAGAGATATAAAACATAATAAATTAGCGCAGAAAAACTCAAATACATTTAAAAAATGCCTCCACTTGAGCTGTGATCCTGAACTTTGTCTTATTAATTCACTTATCCTTGTCTACTCTCTTGCACACCTTTTCCCTCTTGCGTCATATCCTTTTGGGCTCTGAGATGACATGGTTTCATGTATTAGGAATTCCTGCTGGTCATGTACCCATACGTCCCTTCTATTTTTTAGGTTCTTTCTCAAGAACTTTATACAGTTATTTACCACAATTTGTGTTGTCTTTTCTTTCCTTCCTTTCATCAATATTTGTTTTTAGTTATTGTCATATATACATGCAATTATGTTCTTACTGAAGTTGGATTGTGTTGAGGAGTGAGCCATAATGAATTTTGAAACCATAGTGGGTTTTTTTGTCTGTTAAAGCCTAGCACATACTCAAAGATGATGATGATGATTATTATTATAGATGTTGCATACTAATTGTTCAAAAACATTTAACTCAACTGATATACGTGCTGGTGAACTTTGGGGATGTAGCAGGCACTTCTCTTAGAAAACCTACAAGAGCTGCATATTCAAAGCACCCAGAAAAGAGGCAGAAGAGTTGCAACAGTTTTACCATCAGCTTTCTTCGATGAAAAGAGAACATCCCTCAGTCTCCATGACCTTGTCTCTGCAGCTGCACTGTTTTTTGATGCTTCAGTTTTTCTAATCATTGGAATTGTTCTCCCTACTGTGTACGATGCATTTAGAGTGCAGGCAAGACTTCACAAAAGCAACTAATCATTACTAATGTAGGGATGTTAAATACAAAGGAGACAAACCTGGATGCTAAAATGAATTAGATATATCCAACCAAAAATTATCTATCTCCTTTTCTTTAAAGTAATAATTACAGAAAGAAATTAATGCTGTCAAGCATGTGAGTACTAAAATTTAACTTGCCTTAAAATTGCTAAAGGCTATAGGAATGCATATTCAGAAGTTCATATGTTAGTGCATTTATTTTTCTTTTGGTGAAGTATAACTTTTTCTTCACAAAATATCAGAAAAAAATTTTCAGGGTTTTGGTTTGATTTTTTTTTTTCAATAGCCTCCTAAAATACCTCATCACTTCTTTCCTGGTGTTGGATATCTTCACTGTCCAGGTGATAGTGGATACTTTTCAGGGAAAATATGATATGAAATTCTGTGGTACCCTGGTGTGCTGTCTCACTTTGCAAGGCACATAGTATTCAATTGGTTTGAAAAGCAAAGAAATGGGTTTGATAACTAGTAAGGAAGTTTCAGAGGAAGTTTCTTTTCTCTGAATCTGCTTGTATATTGGAGGAGGGGGGGAAAGACATTTTGTGAAAAAAGATTGGTTTTGACAAGAAATTCCTCTGATCCATGGTGGAATTCCTGATCCAGTACATAAAACCTACTTCATGATGAGATATATCATTCATTCTGGTTTGTGGAAAGTCCTCAATATTTAGCAGAAATGCAACAGAGTAGGGATTTTGACCTGAGGCTGTCCACAGGAAAGAAAAAAGTCTAATAATAAGGCAATTAACACTTGTATGGGTGTGGGGGAACTACCTGTAGGAGAATGGAAAAACCAGCTGATGAACCCGAACTTGAAAGATTCATTTTACGAGTGGATGGAACTGTCCCCGACCTGAATGAGCGCTGACGAAATGCTGATCACCCCATGCCACGAGGCTGCTGTTTTTCAAAAAGTTTTTATAGCATATAACGTGGTTAGGAATACCAATGTAATTATTACGACTTCATTACTTCTGTATCTTCAATTGTTCTGATTGGCTAGTTAAGCCATAGTTACCAGACCCTAATTGGTTCCTGTATCCCTAAAATCCCATTGGTCAGACAGTGGTGCAGTGCAGCACTACCACATAAGGTTGACCACCCCCAGTTCTCCCTTATTTGTTGAAACCCTTCCTTTCCTTTCCCTTTCTTGTCATGCTCCGTCCCTAACTCCTCCCAAGTTCCAGAACCCTCCATCCTGACCTTTTAAAAGTCTCATGTGCCCCTGAATAAATGTCCACTCCTGTTCTGAACCTGTCTCAGTGTGGATCATTCCTTTCTACCCACAGTGGAACGTGACATATGGGGTTATCAAAAGCTTTTGTTCTAATATGAAATTTCATTCTGCGGGGAAGCCAGCAATAAAATTGAAATCCCTCACTTTTTTCATTAAATTGGGGCCTTGTTTTCTTGCACTGTCTAATTCTGAGCACAGAATATTTTGTCAGACACCTTCAGTGCAGGGACATAATGCTGAGTGGTCTTTACATCTGCTGAAAAAGAGGAACTCTTCCCCAGGGAGGAACAAAATGAAAAAAGTTAAGCAAAAAGCCACCAGAAAATAATGACTGCCAGTTTGGTAGTGAAAGTGTAGGATGGATAACTACTCCAAGCTTTAAAGTTCTTCTTATTTTCCCTACCACCAGATTTTCAGCTTTTGTGAGTTGTGAAGCCATGTTGCTGCCATTTTTCATGAATGAAGAGTTACCTTGGCCATGTTTGTTCCCTTTATCTGAAGCTCTAGTATGTCTCCAATGAGATGTCAAATGAGTAGTTTGCATGATGAAGACTTCTTGTTCTAGCTTACAGAATTACAGAATGAGTCAGGATGGAAGAGACCTAAGTGGGTCATCTGGTGCAACCTCCCTGCTCAAGCAGGCTCATGCCAGAGCACATGGCACAGGATTGCATCCAGATGGTTCTTGAATATCTCCAGTGAGGAAGACTCCACATTTTCTCTGGGTAACCTGTTCAGTAAAGAAGTTCTTCCTCTTATTCAGGAGGAACTTCCTGTGCATCAGTTTCTGCCTGTTGCGTCTTGTCCCATTGTTTGGCACTACTGAGAAAAGGCTGGCTCCATCCTCTTGACACCACCCATCAATCCTTCACATGTCTTGACAAGTTCCCCTCTCAATTGTCTCTTCAAGGGTGAACAGGCCCAGCTTTCTCAGTCTCTCCTTGCAACAGAGATGCTCTGGTCCCTTAATCATCTTTTTGTCCTCTACTGGACCCATTTCAGGAGCTCCACGTGTCTCTTGTGTTGAGGAGCCAGAGCTGGACACAGCACTCCAGATGCACCTCACTAGGGCTGAGTAAAGGGGCAGGATGACCTCCCTCCACCTGCTGTCAACACTCTTCCTAACGCACCCCAGGATCCCATTGACCTCCTTGGGCACAAGGGCACACAGCTGGCTCATGGACAGCTTTTCCACCAGGACCCTCAGGTCTTTCTCCACAGAGCTGTTTTGTAGCAAGTCAGCCCCCAGCACATGGGGTTATTCCTTCCCAGGTTCAGGACCCTGCATTTGCTTTTGTTGAATTTCGTACATTTCTTCTCTGCCCATCTCTCCAACCTGTCGAGGTCCTTCTGAAGCGCTGCACAGCACTCTGGGGTATCAGCCCAGAGTAGGTCACTCCTCCCAGCTTTGCGCCATCAGTGAACTTGCTGAGGAGGCTTTGACCCCTTCATCCAACTCATTTATGAATAAGTTAATACTAGTCTGAGTATTGAACCTTGGGGTTCAATTGGGGGACATTGCTAATGACAGGCCTCCAACTAAACCATGCCTGTAAGCGCTCTGAAAAAGCCAGTTCTAGAGAGGTCCCATCACAAGCGCCACAAGAGTGCCAGGTCTGGTCACTGGCATTCAACTCGTGGCAATACAAATGAACACCAAACTCTGTGTGTCATGCTCTTTTCTTGCCAAAAGCTCTAACCTGATTCTTTCCAATCCAGTACTGTACTTTAATAACAAAGAAAAAAATAACATCCAACAGGTAACAGCAGACATTCCATGTTGATCTGTGTGCAAGTTATTGTTCATTCACAGAACACCCAGAGAACAGTACAAGTTAGATTTTACAATGAGAACATGTTCCTAAAAGCAAAGAACCAAATTTTTTGAAGGGACAAGGTGCTCATATTTTGAAAATCATCCTCTCTAAGGCACCCTGTACCCCAAAATATAGGTATCCAAAATCATGTGTCCTGGTCAAGTCAGTCTTATTCTGATCAGAACTTAAGGACTTAAGTAACACTATATGACAACAGATAAAGGTGTATGACATTGACACAGCAGCACAAAGTACATTATATATTTGATTAGTATTCAAATCAACTAAAAAAAATAAAAATGCAAATCCAAAGTTTAATTTTTAGTAAATTTTTGTTGTCTGGATTAATATATTTAAAAATCAATAGTATAGACATAAATATTTGAGAGTAATAAATTACCATCCAACAGAAGTATTACAGGTAGAGGGCAGAAATGTTTGTCTGAACTCTACAGAAGCAATGCTTTTATTGGTAATGGATCTAGAGAAAAATCTCACTCCACTCTGCATTACTTCAGAAATCACTGGGTGATTTTTACCACGATTGCCTTATTGTCATGTCATGGTTCTGGACAAGTCAAAACCAGACTGATCTTAAAACTCAACAGTCCCCAGTTTGGGAAGGAACAAATCATACTACATCACAGATTTGTAGCAGCTCTCATACTGATGGATTACAAAGCCACCTTGCAGATTATATGTGCATTAGACACTTTAGCCAGCCTTACCTTTTATGTCCACAGTGTGACAGAGAGCAAGATCAGAGTGATCCACTCAGCATTCAAAAATGCAGATGGAACAAGAGTTACAGAATTAGTTCCCATAGCTGAGAAGTGTGACATGGGATTGTTATTTAACATACATGATTATGCCACCAGCAATGGCTCTGCATATGCTCCAATAGGGACTAAAGTAATGAGAAAATGCTCCCTAGGTCAGTGAATGAAGATGCTGCACTGTTTTTGTAATGTAATGCTTTTGTATTTGGAGTTTCTACCTACAGAGCTGCAAGGAAGCTGGGTCTGCCCTAGAGGGTTGCACTCTTGAAAACATTTCAAAGTGTGGATAGTTCTGTTTTTATGAGTTTGGATGTTGAAGTAAATATAGGACAGGACATATGAAAAGCCTGCAAGTCTAAATTAGGTTGCTTCATATTATGGTTCACATCAGCCACTCTTCATAAATGAGGTCTGAGTCAGAAACGGGAGTTTCACTAAAGTCAGCCTTCTCAAAAGGAAGTTAGAAGAATGCAGCAAGATGAATGACCAGTTGTTTCAACTATATAACAGAAGCAACCTTTTATAATCTAGTGGAAATGAAAGAAAGGAATAAAGGGAAAGTAAAAGATGACAAGTGAGAGAAGAACAGTTCTTTGAAATCTTGTTTTCTGACAGGTGCCCCCATACTTTAATGGATGTGAAACTGATAACCCAAACTCAACAATTACACATAAAGCAGAAATGATACAGAGCTTCATGACTTTTTAATCAATTCAGTTGACTCATTCTTGCTGTGGACTTGTTTTGTTCCTCACAGTACAGTTGTGGTTAACCTGCAAGAGACTAACACCCACTAGACAGAGACACATATTAGAAAAACTCAGCTGAAATGAGTGCATATTATCTAACTGACTCCAGTGGTTATCTACTAGCATTCCCTTCTAAGGATCCCCACTAAAATGCTAAAGTAATTTTGTTATCTTCTTTTGAATGTCAGCCCAAATTTTTATTTGGAAACCCCTTTTTTTTCCCCCAAATATTTTTAAGCTATTCATTTCTGTGTTTTAGAAGAAGAAAATGGCATGGATGTGAGATCATCAAGCCCTGAGACACAATCCTCAATTGCCCAATTCTGTCTCACTCTGCACTTTGTATTTGCTCCTTCTCAAGAGCCAGCTTTTTTGGTTTTCAACACAAACTCTTTCGGATGCTCTCTCAGGTTGGCACCCTGTACAGAATATAGTGCACATAGGATTTTTGTGTGCGTATCAATTCAACGAGAAAGGGCTACATTAATCTTAACAGAGTTGTACACTAACAAAGCCAGACAGATTTTTCTATCAGAGACAGACTGTTCAGAATGAGCCTTGTCCTGAACAAGGCTGTACCAGACATGTAACTTTAAACTGTGCACTTAACCTTATATAGCAGAACATAACTTTAACAGTATTTTTTTTAGTTGAAGACATCCATGTATCACAAGCACAGTTAAAACAGAAAGCAGCAAGAAGGTCAAGAAACTACAGGATAGAGAAGGCAAGTTGCTGTATTGCTTGGGTAGTTCATGCTGAAGGTCTAAGGGCCCTACCAGGTTGCACTAGACCTGGTATCCCTTTATTATGAAATGCTAATTTGTTTTCTTGCTAATTTGTGTTTTCTACTACTTTTCAAGCTGTAGAAAAGATAGCAAAACAGGTGTTCCATAATCCTATCTTCATAAATTATAAGTTCTAAACCAAAAGTTTATACCGGTAATCTACTGCTTACAGATCTGAAAGCTCTTTGGCCTGGGGCTCATGCTGCTGTTGCTGTCCTGCTGTGAGGCATTTGAGGGCATTTCTGTACTCCCAGCACTTGCTCAAATGTCATGTTGAAAGTTCATTTGCAAAATTCCTCCCTTGCTCCAATGTTACTAGCCTCTAAGTCTTCAAATCAGGTTGTGATACTCAGGTTCCAAGAAAAACTCATCACAGGAAAAGGACCCACTACCACTGATTTTTGTAGCAGCTTCTGAGCTAGAAGAGTTTCCCTGGGAGAGCTAAGACGCTTGCACCCATCATGTCATGAGGAAATCCAGGCATCTTGACAAAGTGCATGAAGTGCTGCTTATTTCTTCTTTGCCTATTTCCCCAGGGGCCTATTTTGTACGTGGGGATTCTTTACATGGCATTTTTTTCCCTCATTGGCAAAACACACATTTTAGCCTTCTTCTCATTTCATGAGCAATGAAAAGGCAGACCTTCACAAAATGAACATTGCTACTGACCTCACATGCAGCATAGATATTTGAATATGTGCCAGGCTAGCTCTAGACCTTCTCAAGTGCCTCATCTTGGAATACTGTAAAACGGCAACATTTTTTTCAACCAGATACTTTTACATTTAACGTATTTTGGAAATGATGGGAAGGGGGGTATATTCAGCCCTGTGCTGACAGCAGATGGAAAAATTAAATTTGTTATTGTATTGGAACCAAACAGAAGCTTGAAATAGTTTGTTAGCTTTAGTCAATACAGTGAGAATTTCCATGTCTATGTATAAAATTATAAAGCCTGTGGGCTGGGTGAGACTTGAAAGAGCTGTGTTCTAATCCTGACAGCTCCTTGTGTTAGCCATGGAAACATGACTTTCATCCTTCTTCCCGCTTAGTTTCTGTTTTGTCAGAATACAGCTTTAGCTGTCTAACAGTGAGGGCATATTTGAGCTGGCTCAGAAACTTCTAGGGCTATAGCACTATAGCAAAACAAATAAATGTAAAAGTGTCAAGGGTTGTATCTGCACTTGCAAAGTGAAGGCCTGGCTTTCATCCTTTCCTTTTTTTTATCTGCATGCATTAATCACTACATTTAAGTAAAATCACGAAGGTGAAAATGAAATCAGGGGTACAATCTGTACTTAGTATTTGACAATAAGTTAGTGTAGAAAATTATTTGCAGGTTGCAGTTGAACTTCAGCCCCAAGAGTCATACCACAAGCGTGAGAATGTTGTCCAAATGCATCTTGAACAGCGTCAGGCTTGGTGCAGTGCCCACTTCCCTGGGAAGCCTATTCCAGTGCCCAAATACCCTTTGAGTGAAATACCTTTTTCTAATATCCAAACCAAACCTGCCCTGATTCACCTTCATGCCATTCCCTCAAGTCCTGTCACTGATCACCACAGAGAGATCAATGTCTATCTCTCTGCTTCCCCACATGAGGATGTCAAAGACCATAATGAAGTCTCCTCTCAGTCTTCTCTTCTCCAGGTTGAAGGAACCAAGTGACCTCAGCTTGTATGGCTTCCCTCTAGATTCTTCACCATCTTCGTTGCCCTCCTTTGGATGCTCTCTAAGAGCTGAATGTCTTTCTTATATTGTGGCACCCAAAACTGCACACAGTATTCCAGGTGAGGCTGCCCCAGTGCAGAGCAGAGCGGGACAACCCCCTCCCTCGACCAGCTGGTGATGCTTTGCCTGATGCCCCCCAGGACACGGTTGGCCCTCCTGGCTGCCAGGGCACTGCTGACTCAGATTCAACTTGCCATCCACCAGGACCTCCAGGTCCCTTTTTGCAGTGCTGCTCTCCAACCTCTCATTCCCCGGTTTGTACCAACATGCCCTGGCATGATGGCATAAATTTTACAACCCAGTGAATGGAGGCTTCTCCCCTGACATTATAAACACCGCACTGATTAATTAATCATGATGTTCAGAACTCATGTGACCAAATCATTGTGAAACTGTGGGCTGTGTCTGTTTGGGCTCTCTAGTACTATAGTAAAGTAGTCAATTAACCTTTCTTTAGAATGATGGTATTAGTTTAGGGTTAGGGTTGGGGTTAGGGTTAGTGTTGCATCCTTATTACCATTCCCTTGGGTATCCTTCTAGTTCAGTGTAAGATTTAAAACAATAAAATGTTATGGTAACATTTAAATTGGACCATTTATGAGGACCTCTTCAGCCTGTTCATAGTCATAAATATCATTACAAGGAAAACCAGTTACTATTTTAATGCTTACTGTTTCTTCCTTCCTATTATAAATGTTTTTAGTCTTCACAGCTTCTGACTCTGTGGGTTAGCTATCAATGAACCTCAAGATGAGTAGAAAACAATATACCAAAAAACATCACTGGAATTAAATGGATGAAACTGAGAAAAGGGGTATGATTCCAGTGAGGTAACTAAGCAACAGTAAAACATTTTTGAAGTGATGACTTCAAGGAAACAGGGAATATTCAAGCCCAGACTGATCCTCCTATGATGCAAATGCCTGTCCAAAGGGATGGGTTAGCTACCCAGTTACTCTACAGTCCCTTTACAGTCAGTCAGTCCAGGAAGACCACCAGCACCCCCACTAATTTGGGTCGGTACCCTGAGATATGAATAGCTTCTCTGGATCACCCAACACACACCATTGTGTTCTAAATGCTTCTGGAGGCAGCTTGTTCTCCAGACAGTGATCATAGAAAATAGTGAAAAAGACCTGCAAAACCATCAAAAAGGAGTATCTGAGGCTTTGATTAGGTGGTGATTTCCTCTCTGTTTGGTAGTCAATCAACAGACTGCTGAAAAACTCCACTTTTCTTGATCTGGTTTTGCTTTGACTATAGGGTCAAATGTTGATTCATCAGCTCAATGATTTGTAAAGGCTCAGGGACATCCTGGTTTTGACAAAAGGTTGAGGATAACCTGATTCACTAAGTGTGTCATTCAATCCTATGATTGTAAACACCAGAAATAAACACCCAAATCACTTCAGATTTGTTTGCAATTTGTCTTTGAGCAATTTATTCTCCTTCTTCCTCTTGAATGTGGAATGAAAGAAAAGATGATTCACAGGGTATATTTACTGGTTATGCCATCTTTCTTAGAAGCAGCTTTTACACCATATATGAAGTGGTGGTTATTCTTGTACTAGTAAGATGGAAATAAACCAACCACAAAGTAGAAGTCAAAAGCAAATCACTTGCTTTTAAATGTGAGTGGAGAAAAATACTACAAAAACAACCCTAGTCCATAAAAGTGATAAAAAAATAATAACAGTGAGAACAAAATTTCCTCCATTACACACTATTTTTCCCATATTCTAGAGCTCCTTTGGAATGTACATAGCAGAAAAGAAATGTCTCTATAATCAGTGGAAACATAATGAGCTTTTCAGTCTTTCAGAAGTTCAAAACAAAACAAAAATCCAAAGCAAACAAACAAAAATCTCAGTAATTTCACCCTCAAACTTGACTTTTGCTATTGCAAAAACCCATTGACATTGCAAGAAATTTCAGGACAGAAATTGAGATTTATTTTTTTCTTGTTTGTTTTGTAATTGTGAGCTGTTTTCCTCATTATGCTATGACCAGCTCATTTTTTCCTTTACTCTGTCATATTCATGAATCCTAGAAGTTGTCCTCTTGTCTAAATGAATATTTCAAAAGAAAACAAAGAGCCTACAAAATGCTTTTAATGACCTTGTGCTACCAGAACTACTGACATTTGTTAGTCACCAAACCATCATTGATGCTCTTCTCCTTCCCTTTCAACAATATTTTCTATTTTGTATGGACCTGCTTCTTCTGTTCTGGTGTGAAGAGTTTTTTACGGTTTCCACACAAATAAAGGCAGAGCTGACTTCTTTCCCCAACAGGTAAGCTGTACTTAGTGTAAACTTAGTTGATGACACAGTAGGATCAAGGTTTAGGCAAAATTAGGTCACAAAGGATGAAAAGCTTAATGGAGGTTAGAAATCAAAAAATAAAGGAAATCTGATATTTTTTGTGCTGACCTACCTCAAATTCTTGGAAGCAAATAAGTATAAACGAGGCAAGAAAAACTAATTCTGGATAAATCTTCCACATAAATATGTAAATGTAACAAAAATGTAACAAAATCTCCAGAATCTTTGCAGAATAAATTCACCTGTAAATATGTACATTAAAGTCTTCAGTCTGACATCTCCCCTCACTTTTTCTTCACCCATAATAGATATTAATGCTGAATAAGGGTTGTAGTTTTAGTTCTATTAGTGGTATTAATCCTTGAAGGAAAAAGAGTTCCAAAGTCATCCTAGTATTAGGTAGGACTGGTTTTCCATTGTCCTTGTGAAAAAAATAAATGAAGAAACTCAGGTTTATTAGGACATAGTTTAAACTTTCAAATAATCCTTCTAACACTGCAAAGCTGGGGATCTGAGGCTTGCTTAGAAAGGTTGCTTTTCTGGAAAGAACTCAGAAAAGTTCGTCAGGGAGGATTTCAGGTCTATAAGCATCAGGCAGCTAGAAAAGCTGGATAGTTCTTTGTAGTAATAATACATGTTTTCCCTACACAGCGAAGACTGAAGGCAAATATTGAGCAAGGCTTAGGTTGCCCTTCAGAGCCAGAGATCAAAAGTCTTTGTTAGCTGTGACACTGTTTGTCTTTTTCATTTGATACTTCAGGTAAGCATAATTTAAATCAGCCTGAAAGGATGCCAGGAATTGATTTGTGGTGCTGTTGGGTAATCTACCTATTTTTAAGCTTTTTCTTTTTGGGTTCATACTACAAATCAATACTACTTTGAATGTATTTAAAGCTACCAACAAAAATACGGAAGCTATATATGTATAGCTGAACTGCTTGCTGATTTAGACAATGTTTTGCAATGACTTTAGTCCGAAATCAGAAATACTGAGATCTGCTGGCTTTCTAGCTCTGTATGTTCTTGAGCAGTGCCTGTAGTACAATGCTCCAGAGTGTTGCTCCTTCCCATTGGAGCACTACACCTTTGGATGTCTTGAGTTCCTGGAAGGGAGACTGGGAGCAACACTATGCAAAACGGAAGGCCAAAGGCTCCAGAGACAAATGTGCCATGTGGAGCAAAAGGGAAAATATGCTTTACTGTGAGATTCAGTTTTGGGATAGTCTAACAAACACCTGAAGGACAAGAGGACAGACAAGGCTATTTAGAAACCAGCAATGCTGTGGTGCAGAAGACATGTGAGGCTGAGGCACACAAGCTGCTCTGTATTAAGACATTCCTCTTCAGCGTTTTCCAAGACCTCTGTAGCATGGTTTCAAGAGCCTTATATGTTTTCTGATCACGGTATCCTGTAGCAACCAGCATCCACTAGACTCAGTACCCAGCTTGTGCCAAAAGATTGAAAGATAAAAATTTAGTAAGGAAGAACAAAAGAAGTTTCTACATCACAGCTGAGTTTATTTGCCAATTAAAGATATAAATAGCATAAATGTTTAGAAATAAGTTAGAAGTCAAATTTGAGGTGTGAAAACCAATCTCAGTTCTTCCCTTGACTGTTTCAGGGTATCTTCCCTTTACACAACCTCTTGCCTTGTTAAGAGGTTAGGAAGAATCTTTCTTAGTTGACGATACAAGCATGTTCTCTTATTTAGGCTTCTTGTACCTCTTTCTTTAGTGTGATTATTGACCTTTGTCAGGCATAAATGTAAAAGTGTAATCACTTGTGTTTAGGGTACTGCTGTACAGAAGTATTTGATTACAAGGTTCATGTACAACTTCTTGAGTAAAGGAACAGTTATTATGCAATATAATGACCCTATTACTAAGAATCAGGACTGAAGAAGTCTAGTTTTAAATGTGGTGCACTGAAACCAGATGACAAGAAAAAAAAAAAAGTTTCATTTTCTTCCTCTCAGTTGTCAGAAGTGGTTTCTCTATTAGAGAAAGTACATTTTAGCCAAAGGATCAGCTTGCTTCATTAGCTCTCCAAGTATTGGAACAGAACAAATAATCTCATTGTTATGGTCTACTCTGACTAGGAGTGATATGGCACGCTGACTAAGAATTTTGCATCTGAGTTTCTACTGAACGAACTGACAAAAACACAATGTAGTGTCAGGTTGTGAGTGGCAGTGAGTAGCAGTGAATATCAGTTACTATGTGTTCAGGTTTGCTTTCTTACTTAACAAAATATGAACACTTAAAGTCTTTTATAGACTTCAATAAGGGAAGTCAGGTTCAAACTGTTAAAGTAAAGAAAAAAGTATTTTTTTTCCTGGACCTTAAAATTTTGGTGTGAATTGGCCACGTCTGGCTATGTCATGCAGGCAAAATATCTCCAAAACACTCCTATTTCCTTACTGGTCTTGTTAGAGAATGTCTCAAAGCAAGTAAAAAGCTCTAGAGGTTAGGTTTTTTAGGTATCTCATAACATATCGTCTTTACGTTATCTTTGCATTCATTTCTTTGAATATATATACATATTGACTCACTGAGAAATCTCATGTAAAATTATTCTTGCTGAGGTTCTGTGATTCAGTCACCTTTTTCTGGACCAGGAGAGCTCATGGTGGTTTGTATTCTTTAGTCTGCTTCTGTTTTTATATCTTTGATTTGACTACCAGAAGATGTATTTGGCCACTGTTATTTTTGCAAGTCTACTGTTATCTTCACCCCTCTTGTATTCATGGCTTTACCCTTTATCATATGCATGGCATTTTATGATCACATCTCACAGCTCAATAAAATGCAGCTATGTGCTGAGCTTTCCTTTGTAATACGGTAATACACTGGCCAACCTGAATCCAGTAAAGGCCCAGTACAACTGTCATCCTTGAGAGAGGGTGTGTGTGACTACATGGCTGTGTAGCATTTCCAGGGTTAAAATCTTCTGTCTGTTATTGGCTTGCACTGAGAGAATTAGGTTCTGGCTGCTGATCTGAAGTCTGTTTATATTCACTATGAAATATAAGAACATCCTTTGGATGAATGCTCAATCTCCCTTTTATTCACTAACGTAACAAGTAATGTGAACACCTCAGGTTTAAGGAGACTTCAGGCTTCTACCACAAGATGAAACAGTTTCAGCTGGATCTGTGAAAAATACTTCAACTTCACAGAATCACAGAAACACAGAATATGCGGAGCTGCAAGGGACCTACAAGGATCATTGAGTTTAACTCTAAGCCCTGCACAGGACCATCCTCAAGAGAAACACCATGTGCCTTAGAGTGTCATCCGAATGCTTCTTGGACTTTGTCAGGCTTCGGGCTGTGACCACTTCTCTGGGGACCTGTTCCAGTGCACAACCACCCTCTGGGTAAAGAACCTTTTTCTAATATCCAAACTAAACCTGCCCTAATACTACATGCCGTTCCCTCAGGTGCTGTCACTGGTTATCACAGAGAAGAGACAGGTGCCTGCTCCCCCTCTTCCCCTCACAAGGAAGTTGTAACTGCAGTGAGGTTTTCCCTCGGTCTCCTCTTCTTCAGGCTGAAGGAACCAAGTAACCTAAACTGCTCTTCATACAGCTTCCCCTCAAGGTCCTTCACCACCTCTGTTGCACTCCTTTGGACACTCTCTGATGGCTTAATATTTTCCTTACACTGCAGGGCCCAAAGCTGCCTACGGTATTCAAGGTGAGGCCACATCAGTGCAGAGCAGAGTGGGACAATCCCCTCCCTTGACTGGCTGGCGATGCTTTGCCTGATGCCCCCAGGACATGGTTGGCCCTTCTGGCTGCCAGGGCACTGCTGACTCAGATTCAATTAGCCATTTACCAGGACCCCCAGGTCCCTTTCTATGGCACTTCTTTCCATCATCTCATTCCCCAGTCTGTGTGAATATTCAGCATTGCCCCATCCCAGGAGCAGAATCTGGTGCTTTCCATTGTTGAATTTCATATGGTTGGTGATTGCCCAGTCTTCTAATCTGTCAAGGTCTCTCTGCGGGTCTCCCTGCAGATCAGGGTCTCCCTGCCTTTGAGGGAGTCAACAGCTCCTCACAGCTTTGTGTCATCTGCAGACTTGCTTTTTATCCCTTCCATTCATCTGTTCAAGTAATTTATGAAGATGTGGAACAGAAGAGGGCCTAAGTCTTGAACTTTAGATGAATTATTTAAAAAAATCTGCATATTTGACATGGCAGAAAAATATGATATGGGCCTTAAAGATTTCTATACACAGAGTCTGAAGAGGTAAAAATTTTAAAATTTTGTAAGTGGTCATAATTATTCCTATAAAGTAAGCAAAATTACAGTGTACCATCTGAAAGTTTAGTCTGACTTGAAAGGGAACCCTGTTCCAGATCTATTTGATGAAATGCCATCAATGTATTGAAAAAAACCCCTTTTTATTGACCCCAACATTTCTGGACAACTTCAAATCCAACTGAGCTTTGCCCGCACAAATTTTCTCCCCACAGTGGCGAACAGAATCTCTGTATTCTTCCCATGTTACTTGGCCTTGCCTCCACTGAGCATGCACTTTCATTTTTTGCCTTATTTCCAAGAGGAGATCCCTGCTCAGCCACGCCAACCTTCTGCCTTGCCTGCTTGACTTCTGACATTTGGGAATTGCTGCTCCTGTGCCCTTAGGAGGTGATGTTTAAAAAGTGACCAGCACTGATGGACCCCAACACCTGCAAAAACATTTTCCCAGGGGACCTTATTTACCAACTCCCTGATTCTCTGAGGAGCCTGAAATCTGCTCTCCTCATGTCCAGAGCTGAAGTTTTGCTGGCACTTTTCCTCCTGTCAACAGAGACTTTAAGCTCTATCACTTTGTGGTCTCTTACCCCAAGTTTCTATGGGGTACATGCATTTTATAACTACACTGGAAAGCAATAGTAAAAGAGGTTTGTCAACATTAAAGGAAAATAATTCTTGCTGATCTCAGTTATGAGTAACAATTTAACTGATGGGAAGCACAAAAATCACTGGTGTTATATTAACACCACAAGTGGGAAGAGAGAATATTTCATCTTTCTTACAAATGCATTGGCTTTTGAAAGAAGAAACTGATTCCTCGAAGAAGCCATGTGTAAAACAGCAAATATTTTCATAGCTTTCAGAATTTCTGCTAACATGCTGGCTTTGAAATAAATACTGATTCAGCTTGAGTGGAAGTTGGAAGTGTGGTAAATAGATGATATAAAATAGTCCATACAGCTTAACCTCTGTGGAAGTCTGGGTTGACCAATGTCATAAAAGTGAAGAGGATAACTCACTTGTTGTCATTCAGCAGTTCTCCTACAGTTCTGTGGATGAAAAATTGATGAAATACTGTTCAGATGTGTCTTATCACTGCTCTTGACTCAGGAAAGATAAACCACAGGTTTGCACGGAGGGTTTACTTAATCCTCAACTTCAGCATCAGGAAAATGGACATGTGCACTTGTTCTTTCTTTGGTCAGTACTACCTATGAAAAGTGCAGAAGGAAGAGATCCCTCATAATTTGTCATACAACCATAATTTGGACAGTCAAAGGAAGAAAGAATGTAACAGACCGACATGTAATTAGCTTCTTCTGCAATTAGAAAGGAGAGACTGAAGAGAACAGCAGAAATCTTATTTATATCTGAAAGAAGAGAAGGAAGGAGCTTCTTTTATTCATCTTCCATTCATCTTCCATTCAGGATCAATTAAGCATATTTTGATCCCCTGAAAGGTCTTTCGTGATGCTGTCCTGCATCTATGTGACTTCAGATAAAATGACTGTCAAATGCTATTGTTAGAATAGCTGAAGAGAAAGTAATGAGCAGCACAGTCAGCTGCTCCTTGGAAGTCACTGCTGTGGTGGTTATTTTGGGACTGTCTCACAGACTATGTCAGCACAGCCAAGCTGGTTATATTACATTACCTTTCCAGTACAATTAGACTGACCATTCTGCTGGGATAAAAGCTCCATTGGGTACAGTAATACAGCTGGAGTAAAAACCAATTGACTAACTGGAGGCATAAAATCAAGTCTTAGATAGGAGTGCAGGTAAAGAGTTTGCAGAAAGCAAGCAGAGGTTTCATTCAGTTCCTGACTGAATCATTTAACTTCAGATGAAAGTGGTGTAAAAAACATTATAAGAGAGTTGGAGTCTGAACAATTAATGGAATTTGCAAGGACCAGTCTAGAATCATTGGCTTGCTGTGCATTTGTGTAGCCAGAACCTGATCTAGTTTTTTTCCATGCTCTCACCTTTCTAATTAGACAGACCCCACATGCCTTGGATAAATGGGATGGAGAAGAGGGGAAGAAGAAATGAGGGATGTGATCAAGAGAATCATGGTATCGTTTTTCTTGGTAAAATTATATTGGCCTGGTTTGTACAAAGTAAGCCTCTAAATTCCATCAAAAAGTATTTTCAAAATAATTTGGTTAATATTAAAAATGTTCAATATCCAATGAGGGTGCACCCTTCCTTTCTTGTCAACAAAATTTGTTCTTTCTCCTTTCTTCTTCCTTCTTCCTCTCTTCCATCTTCGTTCTTGTTTCTTGTTTCTTCTTCCTCTTCTTCTATTATTATTTTTACTTTTATTATTATTATTGCATTCTTTAAAATCATTGGCAATGTAAAATGCTGTGAACCAAGAGAAGAAGAGCAATTTTAGCCAAGTTTTGATAGTGTTTCATTTAATATCACTTCTACTAAAATCTGCTGCACCTCTTCTTCATTCTGCTAAAGGCAGGATCTTGCTGAGAGGTAAAATACAGCAGATTCATCTTGCAAATTGAGGCCTGAAATTAATTATGCATGTAAATATTTTATGAAAATGTGTTTCTGGCAACAAAATTCCATCTGCAATGAACCTCTGGGGAGGAATCCGGAGACCAGATTCAGTTATTATATATTTTTTCCCCTTCTGCTTTGTGTTGGACTTCTGGAGACATCTTCTCATAAAGAGTCTGTTATTTTCCCTATTTATTCCTTTATAGCTTAAGTGTTGAGCATAAGCTGCTGATGTCCCTGCTGGTCATGCCATCCCATCCTTGCCCCTTTGCTTTTCCCCATGCTTTATCCAGTTAGCAGTTGTAACCCCAACTACTGCTACAAGTAGAGCCAAACAACTTCTTTTACAGAGGTAATGTGTGTGTGCTCAGCGCTTTTCTTGTCTGTATTTTTTGTCTGACATTTCTTCCTCAGTCACCTGCAGAAGTCTCATGTTTCAGAACAGCTAACATTGGTAAGAATGTTTTTCAAGCCTTCGTGGAGTCTTGACAAAAGTAGTCCACAGGTAACCAGCCTCTTAAGCTATTTTGGGACAAGGAAGATTCAGTAGGTCCACAGAAGCTAAAAGAGTCTTCATATATTTGATGTAAAAAAATAGTAATGTGGAAATAATTAAAAATTCAGGGTGTTTCTATGTCTACCTATAGAGAATGTCAGGTGAGAAAGTGGCAGCAAGAACCAATTATTCACTGCAGATCTCAAATTTCCAGAAGTCTTTGCTTCCAGACTTTGATATAATAATTCAAATCTATGATACCATGAAAGAATGAGGATTCTGAAAGAGAATTACTATTCATATTTAGGACTCTTCTCAAAAACAAGTATCATGCAATGGCCTGTCAGTTGAAGAGTTGAAGGAATATTTATTGTTCACCATGCTGTAGCCAGTGAAGTACAAAAACACAGTATAAAAGGATCCTTGGGAACGGAAACCTTGCCTGTCATGTTGAATCTCTGACCAGGCTGAGCCTGACATGCGCTTGCACACACCACACATGCCATGTTAATGCTTTTGTCACCTGCAAGCCAATATCTGGGCATGTGATGTGAGAAAACCCTTAGGAAAGAAAATGGAACAGAATTTTTTTATAATCTGGTTCTGTAAAGGCCAGGGGCCAGAAACTGAAAGCATATCAAATTAATTTACTGTACCAGGTTAGTTTGGAGACCATTATGCTGTCTTGCTACTGAAAACTCAAAGGGTTTTTGAGATTGCTGTATTGACTTATAAAGCCAAGTACCATATGGAACCTGAATGTGAATTAGCTGAATTAGTATCCTTCAGAAATACAGGTAAAATGCAGAAAATATTTTATGATTGGATGAATTACTATGCATGAAGGGACATTCTAATAATTTAGCTCTTTTATATATTTATATTTAACAAAGTAATTGTCAGAAATTTTCTTTAGATACCTTATTCCACCTACTTGGCTGAGAAGAACAGCAAACAAAAGGCACCAAAGTTGTGGTTGTAAGATGGGTGTGTGTGATAAAAAAATGCTTAAACTTCCTTTCCTTACATCTCTCTTAATTTATTTAATGTTCTAGAGTATATAGTAGGCCTTGCAAAAATGATAGTTTTAGTCACTAGACTTGGGGTGATACTACAACAGAAATGAACTTCGGTTAAAGGTTATGGTTCAGAGAGGCTGTAATTTTATTTAAGACAAGAACTAAGAATATGGGTTTCCTTCAAAGAACTTAAAATTAGTTACATGACAAAGAAACTTAAATCCCTATTTTAAGAGTATAAAAATACAAGATTTTTTAGTGTTCTGTGCCTCTGAGAATATCAGTTGTTTATTTTGCCACTTTATTAAAATTGCATTTTGTTTTTATTTGTCATAAAAATTTGAAATTGCTTCTTTTCCATGCAGTGAATTCTACTTAATTTTGATATTTTAATTTCTGTTACCCATCCACATGCCTTTCAGTTCTCATACAGAAACAAAACAATATAAGGGATGTTTTCATTTTGGTTTTCTGGTTCAGAGAAAGTGTCTCATGATTTTGGTTAAGTGTTGTCATGATGAAACAGCATGTCATTAAATACTGATGTGATGACTCACAGACCAATTTAACTTTGTAGTCACCTAATACATATTCCTGGTTGCTGAAATTCTCTTCCTGAATGTGCCTAAGACCCATTTTATCAAAGCTCACTGAAGCCATCCCCGTTTAAAAGCATATTTCCTCCACACTGGGATTTTCGTTGCATGTGTCCTCCATAGGCACAGTCTGTTTGCACTTGCTGAGCCACATCACCTCCTTTCATCCTGTTCAACAGACTAGACGTGATAAATACATGGATGTGGATCTGGTTGGTGTACCAGGTAGCTCTGTGGAGTGTATTCTACCCAGGAGCAGATGCTTTCACACTTAAATAACGTGTTAGGGGTCTTGAAGAAATTTGTAAATTAGGGTTTCTGAAAAATTTTGGAAGGGAAGGTGGGACTTCCCTTTCATGGCCCTTTTCCAATTTGTCCTTGTGAGTCTAAATTTCACTTAACATAGTTCTTAAGGAGCTTAAAGTGCTGTGTTGAATTCCATACATTAAGAATATGAGATAAAAGTGCAAAGAATATTTGAAAAAGTTTTAAATAGCTGTGAGAGTGTGTGTGTAATAAAGAACATTAATTTTAGAAAGTTATAGTGTTAAAGCAACCTATCTTTTTAAAAGCAGGTTAGAGCAACATGTTACATAAGTGACAGACACCAGATGGCTCCACCTCATTAGAAATCAGACTCTTCTGTAGTTTGAGCAGCAAGTAAGGTGGGCCTGCGGATCAAACCCTGCCTTGGGAGTAGGGTGGAATGGACATGTAAAACTGATGAATTAAGTTTGCACTTTGTTAGATATTCTTCAAATCATAGCTAGGGGTGGGGGAGTGGGATATAAATGTGAAACACTGAAATTAAGTGAAGAATATAAACTGAATGGTCAAACAGGATAAGAAACTCAATAAGGAGTCTGAAACTACAGGAGATATGGAAATTCCTGCGTTAAGTGCCAGATTGGACCTACTTGACCTATTATCCTTTTTGACATATAAAGGTTCTTCTAAAACTAATATTTCTTCATTATTATTTTTAGTTTAGCTTTTATGGATCTGAAGACCTCCTGAATGTGAAGTACTCCTGTGCAATTCTACTGACTCCCAAAGAAAACAGTACAGAATATGAAAAACAGTAAAAGGTAAATGATTATTTTGATGGTGTAACAAAATGGTTTTTGTACCTCCTGACGTTAATGACTAAACCAAACATTTGTCTATGTACCTTACATCTATTCTGTTTGTTTTTTCTCATATTGTAAATGGAGAACAGGAGAGCAGTCATTGCAGCCCGTTTTGTTATCATTGTGCTATATTCAGTGGTTTTGTTACACACAGATACTGAAAAAAAGGCATTAGGCTTGATGAAAGGCTTTCCCCTGTAAGTGAAAGGAAGAAACAGTCTCAAGGAAACCCCACATCTGCAAATGCAAGGATGCTCCTTGGCTGAATAATTGAGTGATAGAAAACATTTATAAAAAAACAGACAGTACAATTTGAGTAACTATTTCACAAGTGGTGAACTTCTTATGACAAGTTCATATCTTTCATTTTTAAGTACTAAACACCTGCATAGGAATGATACTATATGTCACATTAACAATTTCCTAGGGTACAACTCATCCAAAGCTAAGTAATTAGTCCTTTGGAGAAGGGCGTGGGAGAGAAAACATCCACATATGAGAGTGGTGAGAGACCCGATGTAAAAAAAGAAATTAAAAAAAAACCAAAAAAAACAAACAAAAAAGAGAGAAATCAACTGGGCCATTAAATGGATTATTTTTATATTCACTTAATTGAATCAGCCAACAGTTCTCCTAAAATGCCCCTGCTCACCATCACCCAGGAAGCTTACTTTGCAAATCTGTGCTTCTTGTCTTGAGAAGGGTGGCTAGGAACTGGAATTAAGTGCCTCAACCCCACAACTAACTGTACAAGTCTGTTGCACTGGAAGTCCAACGAGAAGAAAAGCAAAAATCCAGATGGTTGCTGCAGAAATCTGCTTGTTTATGGCAGTTACCATCTATATGTATATGAATGAGACATTGGGCTATTTCCCCCTTAATTAGGACAAATAATAAAAGTAGAATGAAAGGCTGCTGTGTCCAGCTGGAAACTTCACACATCTGGGTTGACCCTAGTTGGTGTAATACAGTTGTATATACTAATTATTTAGAAATATTGGCTATTTGAATAATGTCACTTTTTCATGAGCTCTCAAGCTTGTGCAGGGCTTGCATCTGCTCCAGCTTGGTTCCCGTTCCTGCTGCCTTAGCAATTTTTTTGTTATTCCTGGCAGCTGGGTTTCTCTTGCTCTGGCAGTGCTTTGCCAGCAAGTTGGATTTACTACTGATACCACTGCGCTAAGCATCATGCTAGCTTAATGTCTACAGCAGCCCTTCTATTGCTAGGGCATGTACTGGAGGCATAAAGGGATTCAATTTCAAGTTTGAGACTGGGATGTACTTATCCACTGGTAGAAGAAAATTCTATGTTTTTAAGCCAAACAAATTTGTATCAGGATTATATAATATCCACTTTTTTTTTTTTTGCCCCTGAGTACTCTCATACAGTTAAATTCAGGAAATTAAGTATATTTTCTTTTAAAACTGACATAGCTACATAAATATAATTTTCCCCTGCAGACTACTGGAACTATCAGAGCTTTCATTTACTTCCTCTTTAAAAACGCTTTTGATTATGCTCTCACATGTCAGGTTTAAAGAGCACACAAAGTAGATTCATATTTTTTAATATTGATGTCAGAAGCTGAAATAATAAATAAATTTTCATAATTAACAGATTGCTATAGAAGGTCTCCCAAGCTACCTGTCTGCATATGAAGCTATTTCTGAATTTAGAGGGAATTTGAGGCTGAGTGACACACACATGGCTGAGAAGTGATTGCCATGTGTTTCAACAGGTCAGACTGAGACCCATTATTCTCTTTCTATGTTGGCTTTTAATGCTATCTCTTTTGTCTGAGACTTGAAGAAGGATACATGCTCCTGGAAATGTTTCAAGCCCCTACAACTCTTTCAGTCATCTAGTAAGTCATTTTTGCCCTTCAAATGTAGTCTTATGTCTGTGTCTGGATTGTTGTGGTCAGAACAGCACCATCTCTAACCTTTCCGTTCTGAAACCCCACCATGCAACTGATGCACCCCCTTCTTGTCTACATACTATGGCTAGTCTTCAGAAATCTGCTGAAAGCACCAGGCAGATTCTGACCAACGTCACTGAACCTTGTGTTTTGTATGAGCTATTTCAGCTTCATGAAAACAAGCAGCTGGTTATAGGGTTGTGTGTGTATTCTAGGATTCAGTGTCTGGGAGGGCAAATGGTGAACTTCTATACTTCCTAACACAGAAAGGAACTGAAAAGATGGCTGAAAAAATGTAAGCCAGCATATAGCACAAAATTAATATAAATTACACTCCCCAGAAGATTGTGTGAATAGGCAGATGCTGTAGAGAGCAGCTCCATTCAACTGCTTATTACAGAATAAATGATAGCATCAGAAAGTAATACAGCTCAACGATACAGGTCATTGACTTAGACGTCTCTGCTGGGAATGATTAAAGTGGCATTTAGCCCTACTGGTTGACTCTCTAGGGTGCTGGAAAACATCACATCAATACAAATCTGCTTAGCTGCTCACAGAAAGAATGACATCATGGAAACATAAATAAATCGCTGACTCCCAGCTTGAGGATTTTGAATTCCAGGAAATAATGAATAGCACAATGGAAGACAAAACAAATGAGCTAATCGGGCCACCTCTGAATTATATTGCGTTCAGATATTCTCTCTTGCCAGTGGATCAGATAGAGCAAGTATAGTGAATTAGCACATCTTGAATGATAGGGACATTAATGTTTTTTCAGAGAGTATGATGATGGTACAAAATTTGTAGCTGGAAGAGAAAGCATTATTTGTGAAAATTAATGTCTGAAGTGTTATGATTGGGTTTCAGTCAGATTCAGCTGCTGTAACTCTAGATGATATTTTCATATTCATCCGACTTCTTAACTTCCTGTCTAGACTTCTTAGCTTCCTCTCTGCCAGACTTTATTGAAGCACCAGTCTACCAGATTCCTCAGCTCCATCATTTTTCATTAAATATCCGCATCGATTTTTCTAGATTGAAATGAAGATAAGTTTTAATTAGTAATAAAATACAATTCCTTTCCCAAGTAAACCATAAAATTGAAAGCACAATACTTAATTTACTAGAAAAGCTACCTAGTGAGCAGAAACGGTTGTCAAAAAATTGCAATATAGGAAATGATATTTTTTCAGACGACAAATTGAAATATTCTAGGGGGAAAAAAAAAGAAGGCAAAAGAGAAGGATGGCAAAATGCACTTTTTGGAGGGTAGATTTAAAATGTTATTTCTAGCTAATTTTCATTCTATAAGTTTCTTTTCTGGCAAAGGGTTGTTCATCTGCTTAATTTTAAATATAAGTAAAGTAGGATATTTTTAGGATCTATAAACCTTGTATGGATAAGTATGCACTACTTAATACAGCTTAACTGAATTTTAATATGTGTAACTGAATAACACCTAGTCTTTAAAAAATCATTAAAATGGCAAGAAACCTGAATAGTAATTGCAATTTGACCTTAGTTCTCTCTCTGCATCCTTATCAAATACTTTATTCCCTGCTTCTCTGTACTTTCTCCCAAGCAGAGCGAACTCATGCTCTCTGAGCAGCAGAAGCAATAGTTTCTGATTTAAGAGACAGACTCTCTGATTTTTATTGCAAACATATTTCATTGAGGATGGAGTAATTAATTCCAGCTAGGTAAATGAGGGGTCGATCTCTGATCTCTAATTTTATATTAGTAAAGCATAACATTGGCATATAAAAAATCAGAATCTTCAGGCATTTTTCTACCATTACACAGAATACAACCCCCCTCGAAAAGGCAATCACAGTAAAGAAATACAGAAATTCACCAGAGCATGCACATGGTTTGAGAAAATACTTATAGAATGGAAAAATTGTGAACAGATTCTTCTGCATCTGTGTTTATACCAAAGTGCTGTAAATAAATGCAGGATACATCAATTCAAATATGCCAGTTTGGCAGCACACAGCATGTAGAGAAATCAAGTTTAGCTTCCATCGTAAGGAGTCAGTCACTGCAGAAAGTTTTCACAACAGGAGGGGAATTAAAGAGATTTATACATCTGATTCCCAATCAGGTCAAATGGTAAGATAGAGAAGGAACAACTTTACTAAACCTTTTTCTGAAAAGTAGGCTAGAAAATCCTGAGTTAATCTCTCTGCTGACTTTGAGAATCTTGGATGTAAAGATCAGAAAATCCTGTTTCAAAGGGGAATAAAGAACCCCTCTGATGTCAGTGCAAAGAATTCATGTTCCTTCAGACTCAGAGTGTCACGATAGTGTTTTGAGAACTAAATGCATGAAGTTTACCCATGCTGAAAGGCAACATACTTCAGCTCTACCTCAGCACTTTGTGGCTACTCATGTTACTTTTGGCTGTACCAGTGCATGGAAAGGACTGACAAGCACTGACTCTTTATCTATGAGATGGTTGTGCCCTACTGCAACACTCTGATGGGTGTGGCAGGTTTGGACCAGCTTCTCACATTCATTTTGCTATCTGTGCACAGTACCACATCAAAGCAAGGGTTAGCTGCTTCAGGTTTAAATCTATCTTCGATATGTCTTCATTAAGTGGTGGTCACAGTGACTGGAATTCATCCTTGACCAGACATTGACACCTGCATCTGAGCTAATCACTTGGTGCTCACTAGGTTATTAGTCTCCATTAAAGTCACTGGAGAAAAATGGGCAGGTTTAGAGCTAAATTTATCTTATGCTAAAGTAGGCATTGGAGATAGGTGAGATGAATCACACACTGTGAATGCCTCTTTCAGTCTGTCAATTACAGCAGCCTAGGTGTGAGCATCGACCCTGAAGACTTCTTGAGGCAGGTATGACGAATCTTCCCTCCCAAACCACGGAATGAATGTGCTTAGAATGGAAGACTGCTTCCTGAAATCTTTAAGTGGATAAGCCTCTTATTGTTTTCAGGACCAGTGAAGGACCCTGCTGTGTTTGTATCAAGGAAGTTAATTTTCCTCAGTGGGCAAAGCACAAGGTTGCCTGTTGGAATATCTTACCCACAGTGGATCAAATGCACTGACACTAGGAATCAAGAAGTCATCACTAAAGATTAAGGTTTCAGTGAGATACAGAGCACATGAAATCACACCAATTCTCTTGGATTTCTCCAATCTCATCAACAGGCATGTTAGTATAGAACAGTCTTGTATAGTCAGATATAGGCTGTACCGAAAGAGAAAAGAATAATTGTGTCAAAGAAGAGAGAAGATATGTGTTTAACTTTCTCTTACACTCCTCCTTATACCTTTCTCTAAAGCATCTGCTACTTTCTGCTGGAGGAAAACAATCCCAGACCAGCCTAGGATGAGAAGACCTTTTAGTCCAATCTTAGCAAAATAGGACATATTGGATGTTGTCTGAGGAACAGGTTGCTAAAAGAAATTCTGCTCCTTCTGAGGTCAGCTATCTTTTCACCTCCCACCACAATTGCTAAAACTGAGCTAAGATTGTACATGAATCAAAGGGAATATATACTGTATACTGGAATCTCATCTGTTTTCCTATGCCTGTGTAGGCTGAATCTTGTGAAAGGTATTAATTCTTCTTCGCTGTTTCTTCTGGCTGTTGAGGCATTGTCCTGTATGCATTTACCCTGCATTTGCTGCTATTGATGCCTTAAAATCTAGGTTATATAGATTTTAAGTATATAACTCTTTTAACACTCTTAGTAGCACTTTAACTAAGTACCTTTGTATTAGATTCTTGAAATATTGTTTAATGTTCCTCATCAAGAATTCCAATGGAAAAAGATTGTAGCAAGTTAAAAAACATTTTTTCTGTACAAAATGTTCTTAGAATAAGACACAACAGGCGTATTGCTTCCTTTAAGAGAGTCAAAACTATCAGAGAAGGCCCAGAATCCTTACAAATGGTCCAAGCAGGACACAGAGAGCTGATGAAGACTTTTGTGGGAGGAAGATATGGGGTCTTGGGACCACCAACTCAAATCTGGGAAGTGTGCCTATCGGAGGACCTGGGGGATGGACAATTTTTGGGCTGGGCATATCCCCATGAGGTTATAGATATTATAATTAGATGATACTATATGTTTGTAAAACCTGTGTGTGTGTGTGTGTGTCTGTGCATGCATATATGCCATGTTTGTGCACTTAAGACGTCTTACTAAAGAGTTTTTTTCTTTCTTGCTATACTAACATTGTCCAGAGAATTATTTCTTCAATTTTAGGCAATGCTATATATGTATAGATAAACACAAGAAAGCACTGCTCTAACTTCAACTAGTTAATCTACATGTCAGCAACACAAGAATTATCCCCATTTGCAAAAGGAGCTTAGGGAGCGTGAATAATAGTTAAAGCTCTGCACAAAATTTTTCTGTTTTCCATCTGACACCTTCATGAAAGATGTCTAATGTAAAAAATGCAGACAGCAGAATGCTGTAGGAAGAAATATTTACTTGTGTGAAATGGGCTTCTTTTCTAGGAAGATATATATGCATATTTTTGATATCAATTATTTAGAGCAAAAGCAAATAAATTTCAGTGGAAATATTTTCATATAAAAATACAAAGTAGAAAGGTAAGTTCAAAATATTAGCAAATGAGAAATTTACTATCCAGTTTACAGTTCTATCTGTAAAAAAATAAAATTGAGTGAAAGCTTTCTAAAAACCATACACATTCTGGTTTTACTTTCTCAGGCAGCAATTCGAATTGGAGTTATTCCTAATGCTTCAAGCAGTAACTCTATCAAATGGTGTATTTTGGAAATGTTATGACCAATGTTTTCTGTCTATGCAAAAATATACAGGAAGAGAAGTAAGAAACTAAAGCTTTGAAGCAAGCATGGTCTGAGATTAGGGCAGTTCTTGGTACTTAACACTATTTGTGGCAAAGACAATAAATAACATATGAGAATTGCTTCTTGGTGCTAAAAAATAACCTCCCACGTTTCTTTACAGTGAGAAGTGTTTCTGGGTCTTTAAGTCTGCTAGGTCTCTTTAGATTTCATGTTGCTTTACCCTCTTCAAAGGCTTCATTTTGATAATTTTTCAGCAGTCTAATTCCTGACAAAGTCTGCAAGATTTCTCCTGAGTTCAAGTCAGTGTTGCTTTGTGTCAAAGTAGAGGAAATCCTGGTTGCTGTGCCTGAGTGAGGCATGCCAGATATGCTCCCAAGAGTATTTATTCCTCTGACTTCATGTTCAAACCCTCATGGCCATGCTCTACTGGCCCTGCACTTGGTAAATCAGAACATCTGTCTCACTGAAACTTTAATATTCTAATTTGCCTCAGAGGAGTAATGCTGCCATTACTTAAGAGAGATTTCCTTTTCCTGTCCATCTCTCCTCTCTTTCTCCTGCCTCTCATTGACCACTTTCCCAGTAGTCAGCTGTTCATGGGGTCTTGTAGCATCTGTTATCACTAGAATGGTTTCCATGTGTTTGACATGAATCCATCTTAAAGAATTTTTTACAGAACAGATGAAAATATAGTTTGCATTCAACAGACTAGTTCCTCCCATACTTTTTCAGCCTTCTCTCTCAATCCTTTGTTGCATACTCCTTCCATGTTCTTGCAGTTAAAAGGATAATGGAGAAAAACATTCTTCACCAGGTTGATTTTGAGCTACCTGCTTCAAGTAGGCCAAGCCTGGGAGAAAAGTAATGAAAAACACAAGCTATATTTTTGCTGTTATTTTCATGAAATTGACACAGAAAGTGCCTGCAAAATTCTATTTTTCAGAATCAGTAATTTTCACAAGATTTTACATAAAAATTATAAATAACCTTATTATACATGAATAAAAAGGGCCCATTGCTGCTCGAGAAAAAGCCACTTTTGTTTAATATTTACTTCTATTAATTCAAATTATATAATTTACTGCAACAAAAATGATGTTTGTTATATGTGTTTATAGTAATTTATCCTAGAGTGTTTTGATAATTTCTGGGAATATGTGTTCAGAGGCTTGCTATCATACCTCTAAATTCTGATCTGTTTCTGTGTATATAACCATATACTCTCTGTCCTAGAGTAACAGAAACAGATACCAAGTGGTGTCTCTTTTATCAACTGAACCTTTGGTGGCCTGCATTGCTCAGCATCATTTAGGCCACAAAGACTTCTTGCAGGTGATTTTCAAAAACCTTTAGACTGACTCTTATACTCTTATATTTACAGCATGACATATGCCATAGGAATGCAGTTCTGCAAATGTGCTTCTAAAATTATTTGAAATTTATTTTTCATTTTTCCTCAGCTGTAAAACTGAATGCCTTCATTACCACATGGCTAGTTCTGCAAAGACAGCAATAAAGGTTTCTTAAAAATAGTCTAAAGGAGATTGCCATATACTAAAATAAGCAATATATTCAGTCTCTTTCATCTTGCTACTTTGATAGACAAAAGTGATTGATGGGTCTCCTTGGGTAGCTAAGAAAATCACTTCCCCAAAAGTTTAAAGGTGCCATTTGAGATTTTACGATTCTCTGAGATATCAGCTTTTACATTTAGATAATTTTAAAAAAATGTTAAAAGGAATAACTGGTTCAAAATATTCTCTTATGACTTGATCCAGTGAAGTGGTTCAGGGAAACTTCTGAAAATTTCATGAGAAAAGTGGGAACTTTATATTTTAAATACATCAAAAAGTTGTTTAAAGTTTTGAAATGTCAATGAGCTGTAGGGGAGGGAATCAATGAGCAGAGGGCAGCAAGGATGGGTTTAATGGTAAAAAGTTTACCCTAGGTTTCTCTGTTCTTTCTGCCTTCTCATCTTCTATATAAAAACCAGAAAGTCCCCAAAGAAAATCATTATATAATGAGTGAGAATTACTACAAATCAGTGAGGTATCAGTGAGAATTACACCAAATAGCCCAAATTAAACCATCATGTTGAGGTAGGAATTATTTTTAAGGGAATAAGCTTTTTTTTTCTCTACATTAAATTAATATTTTCTCCTATTATTTTTTTACAATATGGAAGAATGTATTGAGTCCTGTTAACTTGATGTATTCAGCAGTGAGCCCCCTAATTTTGTAATCCAAATTCGTTTAAATCTCAATTGATTGCCTAACAGAAATAATTTAGATAGATAGATATTTCAGATCTTTTCCTGAAGGGACTATTGTGGGTAATATCCAGGACAGAATCAGAGGTGAAATATTGCATCCACATGAAGGACTGGCCCTGAAGGCTAGTCACTGTGTAGGCAGTCATGAGGACAAACACAGAGAAAAGTACCTTTTGTGGCATTCTCCAATAGGGCTGAGCATGTACCTCCTGTGATATTGTGTTCTTAGCAGAGAAAAAAATTAGTTCTCTATTCAGAACAAAATCATGTTTTAAATTTTTTGAAGAGGACTTTGAGAATCAAAGTCAGTTGTTCTAATGGTAGAAGATTTTAAATGCCACACTGAAACTGTAGCACCTGCTGCAATATTCAGGAAAAGAAGCAACACCTTTTAAGTGTTTGTAAGTCTGCACCTTTGGAAATAATCTACAACACATTTCTATAAAGAGATAAATAAAATGCTGAAATACCACATTCAGTACTGATACAAAGAAAATGGCTTGACAACTGAATTTTAGTCTGCAGTATTTTGCTGAGAGTCATAGTCACTGGCTGCCTATGAAAAAAAGTAATTTTAAATACTAAGATGTTCAAGAGATAAACTTGCTTGTATGGCTGTATTGCCAAATCAAAGAGGTAAAGGGATTAGGTGGCTCCTTTGAACGTCAAAATTTTTCTGAGGAAGAACATGAAACAGGAGTATAATTGCTTGTTTAAATTTGGATGAAGTGTGTGCTTTCTCAGAGGAGAAGCTGGTGTGAAGTGCTTTAGAAGTATTGGGCTAGAATTTTGCCGTGTTGATAGCATCAGTTATTCCCAAACACTGTGAAATTCCAAGCTAAGACATATTTTGCACTGTGGGATAGAGTAAGGTTGCTAGGCACCCCTGGGAATTCATTTTATTATTGTGCACATCACAGGGTCATCTGAGTATATATTTCCAAAGGAAACAGCAAAATAGCAAACTCCAGATCTGTCAGAGAGATTAAATTGCCAATGAGTCTTCACCTTTATTTCATCTGAGGAGAGAGTGAATTTTAGTTAAACAATGAGGGTGATTCAACGCTGAGCATTGGCTTTCAGAATGATTTACACTCTGAAATGAAAAAAAGGCTTCACCTCAGAAGTATAGTCCTAAAATGAAATTTCAAAAATAACAAGAAGAGTGCAAAATGGAGAAACTCTGTTAGGTAGGAAAGGAAAGCACAAATGAGCTGCAAGGGGAACTTTCACTTGAGTCATCCCTAACATTAACTGCTCACAGTGTGGTGCAAGGAATGTGGTTCAGCATTGGCTCTGGCAGCAGGGATATTTCTGACAAGGAGATATTTTCCTCTTTTAACTCTGAGCTACCATTGCTGCATGAAGAGCAGCACTCATGTTTTAGCTGAGGGGAGGTCTCAACACAAAATTTTCTAATATATATTTTTATATGATTTTCTAGTCATTTTTGTATGGTGTGTGTATATACATGTGTGTGTATATGTCAAAGAACACAGCAGAGGCTTAGAAGAGCAGAACTAAGCAAAACAAGTCCAGTATTCAGATGATCCAGGGAAATATATTTATTTATTACATATGAGAAAATAGGAAAATAAGGCATAATTCCTGGTAGTTGATCTTTTAAGTTTATTTGAAGGTTCCCTCCTCATGACTAAAGAGTGTTTCTGCAGGCTTGGAGTTAACCAGAAAAACTCCTGCTGAGGACTACTGAACAGGCAAATGAATGCATAGGAACTCTCTGATGTACAAGCAAATTGTGGTTTTTTGGAAAACTGATGTATTTTGAAAAAAAACTTGTTAACGGTTGTAACAAACTTTTATAAAAATCACAGTTACCTTTGTAAATTGGAATAACCCAATTTTGGGTTATACTTTTTTGTATGCCCCCACCAAGACAGAATTATAAACATTTTAGACACGTTTATAAATTTCTGATGGGGATAGACCACACTCCCTAAGGGCAAGAGCTGCTCTGTTTATAGAATGTTCTTTCCAGATTTTGTCAGTGCAGAGACTTCTACTAATTCTGTCCCCTATATGTATACAAATATACATTAAAAGTTTAGAGAGAATTGTTTGTTATCAGTTCATTTGTTGGAGTTTTGCATTTGTTTGTTTGGGGTTTTTCCCCCCCCAGGAGAGGTGTCCTTGACATGAAGGAGGAATTTTTACATTTTTAATGAGGCCCTCAAGAGCTTCACTGCAGTACATGTAGTATGTACCTATCACAGGAACAGGGCAAGCAGCAGAGCCTGAAGTGAGATTGGACCTGGGAGTATTAGGGCATGCCATGCGGTTTGTTGCAGTATTTCCATGGCAACGGGATGCTATAAAAAGGTTTTCTAAATATATTCCTTGTGCTCTTTTCTTGTTTTGTATCTTTTCCTTTGCTAGTTATCAATTACTATACAAAAAATAGTCTGCCATTATATTTTGTTTATTTACACTTATGCACGTGGTTTTGTATTTATTTTGTTATTATTAACAATATCAATTTTAACCGCTCAGATTGCCAAAAAGGATAGAAAGGTAAATGATTAGTTACTGTGGCAAAAAATGGTAAACTCTGCCCATGAAAAAGAAGTCAAAGTGAATATGTATATCATTTAGTATCAGACTGCGTTTTTGTTCATACAGATTTATTTTTCATGCCTAGTCCCCCATTTGGTGTTAACTGTCCTCTGTGCTCCTAGCTTAGCTTCTATTCAGAGGCTGCAAGATAAATCAAATGTGGCAGAGAGCGTCACCTTTCAGTGCTCTGTGCCACATGCAAGAGCATGGATGCTCCCAGGCAGACAGCAGACCGTGGCGATGTGAGCCAGAAGTGGCACATCAACTGAAGTTCAAGGAGTGCCACTGAATTGTGCTCTTTATCCACTAAAAAAACAGCTCCACTGGTGTGCCAAGGCTCAGCTAATGAACAACCACTGTCTAGCTGGGCAACATCCAGCCCTGCTGTCCTGATCCATGATACCTGCTCAACCATCAGACAATACCACATGCTGAGGATGAAAATCATTTAATAAAAAAAAGAAGAGTGGATTGCAGCTGGAGATCTGTTCTGCCGTGTGTGGCAGCCAAACCTAACACAGGCATGCGACATGGCTCCCCCTTCACTCACGCATATCGTCAGTGCCGTGTGTGACTCAACTAGGCTGATATACAGAGTCTAGTTTTGGGGCCCATCACCTGCTGTTCTGGTTCATATCACTGAATCTGGGAAGCCAATGACAAAATTTCTTCCCCAGTTTGTATGCAAAGAAGATACATGTATATGAGTCAGCAAGCCAGGCTCCACTATTTGCATTATCATGCAGCTGAGTAATGATGTGGCACAGGCAGGGGATGATGATATTACTAAGACCATCAAATACAACCAACTCACCTGTCAGCTCAAAGACAACAGCAGTGTCCCTCTAACACCAACAGGCAAAGGCAATGGGAAAGAAAAGGTCAAAGTTTCACATTCTATGAAGGAGAAGGGAATAGCATAAGAAATTTGGACAGCACTGCTCTACTGTAACTAGGTACTTTGGCCCATTGTTTGAAGAATAGTTGTGAGTTTATCAACTATGTCAAAAAAACAAATATATATTCCACTGAAAGAAACTCTGTGTGTGTGTATAAATTGCCATGAGTTTGAAAAATTCACACAGAACTGGAAAAATAAAGAAAAAAAATCAGGAAAACTTGCATATGGTATGGCTCCTAAAAAGGATTGAAAAGCACCCTTCAATTTCATACCACACACTGTATTTCTTAATGATGGAACAGATGGAAACAAATTTTGTTGTAGAGATTTGGTTATGTGAAGGTGATTAAAAAGTCTCCCAAATCTTCCATGTTTTTTTTCAGCTTTGAGTAGGGCCTAGATACTTAGAGAACGTAAAACCTGAGGTAATGCCCTATTGTTCACTATTCCTTTTGTTTAAGTCCCCTGCCATCCATTCTTCTTCAAGAGCATAAAACCATAATGTAGGTAAGATGATAAATCATCTACTACAAATAATTAATATTATAATTAATTATTATAACAATTATAGTATAATTAATATAAAAGAGACTATAATATTTATAATTGTAATAATTAATATTATAATAAGTTACATTATCATTGTGTGAATTATCTCCAGACTCAGAAACTGAACTGGCTTTGTTGAATTATAGAATAGAGCTGGGGTTGTTCAGCCTGAAGAAGCAAAGGCTCTAAGGAGACTTTATACCAGCCTTCCAGTGCCTAAAGAGGGACTACAAAAAAGCTGGAGAAAGGTTATTTACAAGAGCATGTAGTGATAGGAGAAGGAGGAATGGCTTTAAACTCAGAGTAGTTTTAGATAAGATATTAGCAAGAAATTCTGTACTGTGAGGGTGATGAGACACTGGAACGGGTTGCTGTGGCAGGACATTTTGGAATGTGGTCAAACAACTCAAACAATACATTTCCATAAGCTATCAGTGGTAGGCTGAAAAGGGGATGTCATGTGCTGTTTTTGGTGTTGAATTGTGCTAAAATCAGTCTGATACATCAACCCCATCAACCCTAACCCTAACCCGATCAACATCCTGAGAGTGAAGCAAAGATTTGGCAGATAAGATGCTAAGCTGACCTGGAGACATATGACTGGCAGTCATTCACTTTATACTCTAAAAGTCCAGTCCACTTTCATTCCTCCACTGTGTCAAAGGAGAGGAGCCCATTTGTTCCAGCTGACAGTAGGGACTACAACAGTGTGTTGACAGGTGGCTGTGAATCCTCTCAGTTTTAGTAACCCAAAGCTTAAGAGATGAGTAAATGAAAGAGAGAGAGAGAGAGAGAGAGAGAGAGAGAGAGAGAGAGAGAGAGAGATGCTTTTCCTGAGTGATTCGTGCTACCTGAAGATAAGTAGGCTGAACTGCTCTTGGATGTGCTTCTCTTTCTCCTTGGCTACATACGTAATTTTAAATGATAAACATAGATCAACTACCTGACCTTTAGGTGCACAAATGAATTGCTGTGCAATCAGGATCATAGCAATAGCTGTTGAGAGGCGTCTTTCAAATTTAATCACTCCCAGGCTAGGATTGAAACTGGTTTATTTAGTTAATTTTTAAATATCATTATAATTTAGCAGCAAAGACCATACATTTGTAAGTAAAGATTAACAACATGATGTTTGTGCTTTTTCATTTAAATCATTGCTAAAACTTCAGTTAGTGAAAGAATAACTCAGCAAGATTTGTTCTAATTCAGCTACTAAAGAAGTAGCATGTGCAGTGTGACAGCTCCATTAAAAAGTGCCAAACTGAGTCATTATGGCAATTCCTACTGTAAACTACCCCCACCCCCACAGTTTAAAGGCAAGTTTAATGTTATTTAGGCCGAGCTAAAAAAAAGCAAAATTGACTTCTATCGAAACTTTGGCTACATTAGTTAATATATTTTTGAAGTATGTTGAACCCAAAAATGGGCATTTTCTGTTTTGGCTTTTCCCTCAAATATAATTTAGATGTATTTATTAAGAGTTATTTGTCTTGCTTGGCAGTGGATTGTCTGGAGTAGCTTTACTGCAAAAGTGATTCTTTGACATTGTTATTTAAAAAATCGCAATAATTAAAAGTGGCCCTCAGTGGTCATACAGTATTGATGGCATTAGGCTTTCAACAGTTGCCACCAAATGATCTTCTGCATCAGCTGCTTTATATCAGTCATTCTTCTGGAATTCTGTGAGGTAATGTAAGTTAAAATTTATTCAAAGCAAAATCAGAGTCTGCTTAAATCTCCAATGGCCGCTTTTCCCTCTTTTTTATTGGAAAAACAAATCTGAAGGTATGTGTTGTCAAGAAGTGTCGTGCCTGGTGCAGGACCAAGGTATGACTAGTTCAGCCACTACCTAAAGTTTTAACTTGCGCCCCCAAAAAACCTCAGAATTTCTCATTTCAACACATAGAGTTCTGTGTAGCAGGAGACACTCTAGGAAATTTGACTCCATCAGGACAGGAGGTACAGAGCCTGAAGTGGCACAACTTTGAGGAACAAAGGCATAGAAGAGCATCTGCACAAACTGGGACTTGAGATGGGAAAATGAGAGACAAGAGAGCCCTACAAATGCAAAAGCAGAAAGGAGGGGGTGGATAGGAATCACTTGCTCACTGACAGCATGGGAAGCCTGAGGCATCAGGTGAACTGACGGGGTCTAGTCCCTTTTGGGACTACTCATGCTAATGATTTCTAAATGAACTCAAATATGGTGCCTTTATGGCTGCTTTTATGTTCTTTATCCTTACTTCCCATAATAAGGTTTACCAGAAAATCCAGGCAGAATTAGAATTTGTCCCTCTAGGTGTCGATGGATGTTAGTGTTTATATCACAAAGGCCATGTGAGAGGAAATAAATTTGTGCTTATAGCCCATGCAAAGAGATTCCTGCAGGAGAGCAAATCGAAAGGAAAAGCATTAGAATCCCAGCATTTTGACATGCTTTTTGATGACATTCAAACTTCTGTATTGAATTTATATCTCTCCCCCATTTTTTCTGAAAAGAAACAGCATCATGTATAATACCTGGGTATTTATGATATACATAGATGTATATCATATAAGCAGGACTTGATGCTCTGTATACATGATGTCTGAATTTGAATGTAACTTAGTGTCACTGTGTTTGCATCTACCAGCTCAGGCAGGGACAGGTTCCATTTATTGTGGTAAAAGTGGTATTTATCTATTTTTTCTTCAGTTTTACTTGCTCCAGTATGATTCTGAAAGCACCTTGAAATAAGCTTCTGATTGGTAAGGCATGTCTAGCAACTTTTGCAGTATATATTGCACTGATCTGAGAAGCCTGGGGGAATTCTGTTCTGTTCACTCTCTGAAATTTTAGAGCTCAGAATAAAATGGACCTTTGCCTAACATGACAATTTTTAAACTACCTCATGCCAGAGGTGCTGAAAAAGTGTAATCCTCCATCTTTCTTTTTCAACCAGTCAAGAACAGTAAACAGATTTTGAAATATTTACAAGGGTTTTTTTTTATTTGGTTTGGTTTGGTTTTTTTTTTTTGCTATACCTTCTGGGTTTGATTAATGTAAGGTTAGAATAGCTCCTGTTCCTAAAGCTAGAGGGAGGGCAAGCCTTGTGTTATGGAATGTTTGCACTGTGAAAGTGGCTATTCAAGAGATACAGAGGTAGTTACCACATCTTGGAGGGTGGGGACATAACACCACGGGTTTTGTAAAAGCCCTGGATGTCATCAAAAGGGTCAGAAACTATTCTGCGTATTTTGTCCTCAAAATACTAAGCACTGATGGTTGTACTCTGCACTCTGTATTTCAAAACCCAATTCCTGTATATCTGTGAAGGACTGGAATTAACCTGCCGTCTTCAAGATAAACGTATACGGATTTAGCACTTGAAGGTAGTTCAAAGTCTCAAACCTGTCTTTAATAAAAGTAAGAGCATTAATTTTTATTCTTATTTTTATTCTTATCAATACCTGGCGAGTTTCTGTGCATTCAAAGTACAAGTAAACATATAATGAGTTTTATATGCCCCTGCCTGCTGTTAAGCATGTCTGTCACATCACCAGAAGCCTTTCTTTCACGTTTCGGAGCACTCTTCTTTCCCCCTTGTTACTGGCTCCGGCAGAGCCGGTCCCCCTGCCCTCCCCGATGTCCCTGGCCCCGCCGGGGCGCACACCCGGCACCACACGGCCGCAGCAGCGATAACAAGGTGCCACCTTCTGCTTGCTTCAAGATGTGCAGCCCACGCTGATAATTTCTGAAGTCCCCGGAGCAGATGAATTCACTGACCAAGTAACGCTGTTTGCTTGTTCGGAAAAATTCATGGGACCTCCAGTGACAGGGACATCTAGATTGGATAGTGAGGAAACCTTTCTTCGGAAGCAGGGCTGTTCAGAACTAATAAATTGACACCATTTTTTGAGTTTTACTTAAAAGTTTGACTACTACTTACAGGATCCTCAAGTTTCAAGAATATTTCCAAAGTTCTGTATAAATTTACAGTTTCGTTATTTTTTGCTCTATGATCCTAAATTTCCTTTTTGACTAGTTTTCCACTATAATTTCATTAAACAGCCACAACTGAACAATAAATCTGTAGCAGTGTTCCCTATGAAATGTGCTAAGATTTTGTCTTCTGTGTGGTCAGGATGAAGGTGAAGGAAAGATTCTTGCTGGACATCATCTCTGTTTCTCATGTAGAAGTCATTGTGTCATGATGTCTCTGTAGGTAAGATAATTTCATATGAATCCAGTCTTCTCTGAAGCTTCTCTTGGACAAATAAATAACAATGGGAAAATTTTTGCATCAGAGACTGTAGGCATGGGTAAGCCTTTAATACAAACCATGCCTAAGGGTTTATTTGAAGCAAATTAAATGCTGTTTTTGAGCTATTGATATGTGCTAGAATTTGGTAAATTTTACATACATGGCACTTACCTGAAAGTGATAATAAATCAAGCCAAATGATGCCAAATATAAACATTCTGATGAAAAATTTAACAGTCAGCTACAAACAAACACCACACACTTCTAAATAAATCCAGTATTCTGAGTTTATTTTTGAGAGTGATGGTTTCTATGCCTCATTCTTTTCAAAGGGTGTCATTTGAAATAACCTTGACAGGAAATTGCTATTTTCTGTCCTTCTCCTGCTCTGAAAGAAGGAGGCTGCAGCTACATACAGCTCTTGGTGGCTGTTCCTCTATGGGGCCTTTAGCAAGGGGCAGGTTGTGTGGCTGGCACAGATTTCAGGTAGCTCAGCATTGCTATTATGGGAAAAAAGTTGTTCATCTCAGCAGCACTGGGAAATTTTCAATTACTTTCTATGTTCAGCAGCAAAACACTTGTCCTCGCTTGCCATTCCCAGAGTTTCTCATTCCTCTTGGCTCTCTGGTTTCTGGTTTGTGATTTGGTTCCCAAGACCATGTGAGGATCTAGGGATGTGTGGCTCATGAAGTCTGGGCAATACTGAAAACACCCTCTGCCTTCAGCTACCATTACCAAATATCAACAGAATCATATCTGGGGTTTTTGTTTGTTTGTTTGTTATTATTATTATTGGTTTGGTTTGTTTTGGGGGGGTTTTGTGTGTGTGAATTTTGGTTTTTTTGTTTGTTCTTGGTTTTTTTTTTTTTTCTCTTTTTCTTCAAGGTTACAGCTTGTGGTATATGTGTACATTTCACTCTTTATTTGAGTTGATAGCCTCTTCTATAGAGTGCAGTGCCATGAGCTATTGTCTGTTCAAAGTGACATTTCTCTGTTTTTCAAAGAACCTTCAGTCTCCTTTGGTGCATGCCAGCCACACAGAGCTCACAGCCAACCTGTCCACTTATAGTTCTCTGCCTTGTTGTCTAGTCTATAAACAGACTGCTCTTTCAGAAGACCAAAAGCTCCAGCAAACACACATGCTCTATCCCGTGGCTACAGGCAGCTGCCGATGTATTAAAAAATCCCCAAACAAACAAACAAAAAAGTGTCCCGCTGTTCTCTTTTAAGAACATGCACCCCTCACAATGGACAGCAATGTACCATTTGACACTATGTTGTAGAATTTCTAGTCTTCCATTTAATCAGTCAGCTCCCATGTTCTTCCAGGTAAAATAATCATATGTGAAGACATTGTTTCTAAAAGCAGGGAGCTGTGCATAACACCATTCAGTGACCTCTAATGGTGCTTCTGGTAGGAGTCTTCCTGTCATTCTGTGCTTACAGAGGAAATCTCTCTCGCAGGTATAGAAATGCATTATAATTATATATAGAAATGTAGGTAGTACCAAATCCCTTTTAGTCTGGCTTTCTGGGGAAGCACGGATGCCTTAATGCAAAACACCTGCTGGGAATTCCTGTATACCAAACCAGAGCATTTAATGGTTAATGCAAAGGACCTACTGGAAATTACTGTAGATCAAATCTAAGCATTTGATGGTTAAGGCTTTCTGTAAGAACAGAAACTTTTCTGCCAATAGTAATTTTCTTCTTAGAAAAGCTTTCTAGTTCATGTTTCAGTAGAATCAGTGTGTGCTTCCCAGTATAAAAGAGACATTGAGCAGCTGGAGAGAGTGAAACAAAGGGATACAAAAATGGTTAAGAGACTTGAGCATCTCTCCTATGAAGAAAGGCTGAGAGAACTGGAATAGACTGTTCAGTCTGGATGTGAGAAGCCTCAGAGTCATCTTACCAGTGTGTGCAAATGTCTGAAGGGAGGGTGCAAAAAGGATGAAGCCAGGCTCTTTTCAGGGGTGTCCAGTGACAGGACAAGAGGCAACTGGCACAAAATAAAACAAAGGAGGTTTCCTATGAACACAGGGAAA